>JBBPMF010000693.1:0-19189 GCA_038090175.1 Austroboletus eburneus | reverse complement strand
CTCTTCTACCAAGCAAGTATTTGTCGTGATGATGGGTTTGTGCATAAAGTATAGGTGCTGTGAGTGTACTCTCTGTATATGCAAAACTTTGGTCGATTATTTTCAGGCCCTCTGTTGACAATATGCATGTTGTGTTGTTTGACAATGAGAACAACAAATGACGTTTGTGGCGCGTAATTGGAACATTTATGACATATTACGAGACAAATAGCACATTGGGACACACCTCGGAGGTTTGGACAATCATGCTCCTTTGGTATGCACGGGGGAGGTTGAGTACCTTCTTTTGAAGGAAGTCCAAACCTCAGCCAACCCTTCGGTTGATGTCTGTGCTAACTATGTGTTGTCAGGGCTCATACTAATGTATGCTCCCGATGTTCTAGGGATTGACATGACTGCTTTTAAGTAAAACGAGTCCAGTTGCACTGCCCGCCTTTACGTGCCCGCCTGCCCAGATCACCTAGTACTTTGTGGGACCCCTTAATGACCCGCTCTCTGCCTTTAAGTCCCTCGTACCTAGCTGTCACTTGTGGTACCTCTCGCATTTGCATCGTACTGACAGCATAATTGATGTAGGTGTTTGGTCGTGTTGTATGGATGTGCTGATTGTGAGGTAAAGCCCGCTACGGTGAGTTGCAGTGGTAACTTGGCATAGTATAAGGTCTACACATGAGAAGCATGCCCCTTTCTCTTCTGACCTCTTCACTGACTGTAGTCACCACAGTACTGCAGTATCCACAACAGTAGGTGTTTGGTTGTGTTGTATGGAAGTTCTGATTGTGCACCAAAGCCCACTATGGTGAGTTGCGATGGTAACTTTAGACTCTTTTTGATAGTATAAAACATGGAGCTCCTTCTCCCTCTAGTTCTTATCTCTGTGAGATGTTTTATTTCTGGTGTTTCTTCTTTGTCACACTTTTTTTGTCCTCTTCATCTCTGCTGCATCTATTCCTTGTCCTTATCTGCATACCAAGAGCTACAAAAATGGCAATGTCACAGAGTAAGATGATTGTCCACTGGGGCATGTTGCACACGATGAGACTGACATCCAGGCATACATAATTCAAGGGCTGAATTCAATGCTCATCATCATATGAATATAAACAACATGGGCTCTTCATCTGAGTGAGTGAGATGCTTGCTGATGTCACGATGAGGCTTACACCCACACTAGTGGGAACAATAAATACGAATAGATCAAGGAAAATGCGAAGGTGGCCATAACGTTGAACCATTCTTACAAGTTCAGAGATTTGCACCGCGACAGCTTTTGCAAGCCTGGCTATTCCATCACATGTATCAAAAGACAACTCACCAAGTGCAACACCAAGACAAACAAATACGATTTTTTTTCCTGCTCCACTGACCACACTTGCGCAGCACTACCCCATATAAAAATTCAAGGCACAGAAACAAAGTGCTTCCCCCTAGAAGTGATTCGATCAGTATTCAAAAATATGGGCATTCCCAGTGATTTGCTGCCACTAGTAATATACTGACAAGGGGCAATGGCTTTGGGATGGACTTGCTGCTGGCCAGTTTTGTTTCCCCCACATACGACATTCTTTAAAATGAATGAATGTGATGACTTATTAATTAACGTTTGGCATGAAGGTTGGGCATCAAAATTGCGCATATTTGATCAAGAAGTTTCAAGGGAGCCATCACCACAAGTTGATGACAAGTCCCATGAAGATAGACAGCGTCAGAGGTGGCTCAGGAGTCGATCTGGTTGATCATAACTGTGCACCTGAGATCGTGTCAATGTGAATTTGTGAGCCAGACTTATCTCAAAGCACCACTAAAACTCCCTCCATGATCCAACATTCATAATGGTCTTAAAATACTTGCCAGCCACAGCTTCACGCATCCTTTTAACAGATGCAACTGGTTTCAAATCAAACAATTTACAAGCGGATTTTATTCAGCAGATAACTTACCATCTAGTTTATCTCAAACCTATTTTCCAACAATGATGTGCTCGAGCTTGGAGTTACACAGTGTTAAAGGTCATGCATTCATTTGATGAATGACGTAGCCAAGACCATATCAGAATTGTTGAAGGGCATGCAAGCCAAATTTGAGAGAATCCGTTCTGCTGGCTGAAGTATCCTAGAAAGGTGCATTAAAGGCTATAGAATACTCGTAAATCTCGATAGATCAAGCAAAGTTCAGGGAGGCAATATAGGCTGTTCTTATAGTCTAGTAAACCTGTCACTTTTTTTAATTATCAATGTGACCTTTTTATGTTTCCCTCATATAGCATGGAAGATGCTATTAGTGTCACAAGTCACATACATCAATTCTGCTAGCAAAGACACCATGAGCATGGTCAAAATGGCCAGGACAGGAGCGACACTTAGTCAGAATATTGGCGAGCTTATTTCAGGCTATTGAATTCGTTTAAGAAACGGTGTGTCACCTGGAGTCCACAGGGAGAGTCTACATATCTCACGCCCACGCTGCCAAGCTCAAAGTACCCTCTGCATCTTTCGAACTCTGCTTGACCAATGAGGTGATAAGCTCAGTACCACGCTGCCCGCTCGAGACGAACGATCTACAATGACAGCCACTCGGCTTTCTTGACGACTTGGACGGGACGTGGGTGGCCAACTTCATTCTAGGGATCTGCTGTAGGGTAGATGTAGATGTGTCATCCCTGCGGACATTTGGATTGACCCATTTGCTCGACACCGGTGACGCAAATGGGGCGGATGCGGGTGCATAGCTTGCTCGCAACAGACATGGCGGCGCTAGAAGAGTGGCAACAGTGGCTGGACAAATTAGGATATCAGATGGCGTTGAAGAGAGTGGATTTCGTGCAGAGTTCATGATAACCCTGAGCCAGATGGGGAGTAAATGTAGCAACAGCTATCGTCTTCTCTACAACGCCTTGACTGCTCGATATCAGCATCGCGAATTATTAAAAATTTCAAACGACTTTAACCCAATAAATAAAATTCAGTGAAAATGAACATGGGAGCGAGACATTTGCATTGGTGGGTGAGCCATTCCCCTCGCTTTCTTCAGGCCCAGTCCCACGATTTCTGCGCTTCCGAAAAATTGACCAGCTGCAGCTCAAACCACTCCTTGGCGCACTTGGAGATGTACTGATCGATGCCTTCAGTGTAGTCCCCAGTAGTCGACAATGGGCAGGCCACGGAGACGTGCTCGATGATCATCGATGATCCTCGAACTGTCGATAGTCGTGTCTTGTACGTACTTGTAGTTGTATGCACACCTAGGAGATGCGAGGTTGAGACGACAGTGGCGATGGGAGGGTTTCTGAGAGTTACACGTGGAAAGACTCAAACTCAATACGGATTTTGGACGTGAAACCCAACATGCGACATTCAAATGTCCTGCGAGTCAACAATTATTCTAGACTCGAACATCTCATCGTGACCAAAATTAAAAGCATCTATACACAAAGTAACCGTTTACAAAAGGTAACACGTTGCATTGTTCAAAGCCCTACATGAATGAAAGGAAGCCACCTTGAAAACGATTCTCCACTCTCACGAAGACGTACGATCGCATTGTGCAGCGCTCGTGCAGCGTTCCGATGATCTAGGACCGCACAGTTCTGAAGGAGTTGCTCGTACACGTCTTTCGCCACCTCTGGTGCAGTCTCATCGCTGATTGACCACATGCTTCCGACGACACCTCCGTACCCGGCAAACAACATGCCAGCAGCAATGTGGATGGCCTCGTCCGACAGATTCTCGTCTCCCATCGCCGTCTGACATGCAGAGAGAAAGGCGAGCCCACCACGTGGACGCGACAATGCAACAATATCGGACACCTTTAGGCGACGCTCGTCGGCAAGACAGAGTCCACTGGTGGTGGGATCCTTTTCATCTTGAACACCATGGCATGCAAAGTGGACCCAATCGGCCTGCTTCATCAACGAAAGTACTTCCTCGACCGTTCCCTCGCTTGACTCCATGAACGTAATTTGTCCTGATGGACAGTTCTCGATGATGGCTCTAATGTGCTGCAACTCGACTTCCACGCCGGGAAGTGGAGGTTGGCCGTCTGATATTGGCTGAGGGACAGCGAGAAGATGGATATTTTCGCGTGTGGTGACCTCAAGTTCTGTGGAAGGGGCAAGAATACTCAACGTGGGGGTGTACGAGCAGACCACGAAATCGGATATTTTGTGCCCAGGCTCCGAATTCTCCGTCCCGTAAAGGCCCGCCGCATGGATCGGAAGGAACGTGAAGGGCCCAGTGGGACACCAAAATATCCGCGACAAATTTCCAGGGGTCTGTTGCGAGAACAAGTGAAAACGTCAGCTATGAAATCAGCCTGTGCGGTATCACACACCGAGAAGGCCACTGGCAAGGCATCGAGAATAGGCTTGACGACATTGCCCCATAAGACGGATAAGATAGACTTCCACTGGCGATCTTTCCATTCCAAGGTAGGCTTCCCTTCTCTTGTATCACAGGGAACTTCACGAGCAGGGCCAAGCAATGCCTTGAGCGCATTTTGAAGACCTGTGGACCTCCCGAGGGTGAACTTGGGGAGAGGGACATGAACCGGCTTTTCCGCGCCAGCGATAATGATCAGCGCGTCACAGCGCTCTTCAGCGGCGTTAAGGATGATCACGGGACCGGAGTGTGCTGAACGGCAAAGTGTGGAAAACTCTTTTTGAAGGAGGAACCGCTCGAAACCAGGGAACGCACGAATTTCTTGCAGTAGTTTATCTCGTTCGATTGCAAGCCGACGTTGCCTGGCAGCCTGCGTTTCCAAGGAATCTCTTCTAGCACCGGCCACGGGGTGGGTCGATTCCAATAGTAATGATAAAGATTTTTCACGCACAGCGCTAGCACGCTCCAACTGAGCAGATAGCTCCTGAAGTCTGTGAGCATGGTTGGGATGGGCATGCAACAGCTCGTCATACGAACTGCGGAGTTGAAAGAGATCACCCCAAACTATCGAACGTCCTTGCTCCAACCACTCTACCGCAGTTTCTGGCAAATCCGAGGCAAGAGCCGCTGCTGCTGCTTCCCGCACAATACCAGCTCCTTTAACAAGCTGATGGTAGCGGTCTGCAAGCGAAAGGCCAACCCATGCGAGTTGAGGGAGTATATCAATAGCGGCAAAATATGCTTTGAGAAGTGAGTGGTGACCACAGCGACGAGCACACGAAATCCAACGAGAAGAAGCCAGAAGTCGAACAGCAGTGGGACCGGTAACGGCAAGGGCAGAATACGAAAACTGCAAAATTGCACTCTCCATGTCGCCGAGTTCTTTCAAACGCTCGAAACGAGCCCAAAAGGCAATACCGAGGTTGTTGAGAACGGCAGGTTTGTTCGGGTGATGATCAGGGGTGAGCTCAACAGCATCCCGGAGCATTGTAATCGCATCCTCGAGATCACTGAGTTCTCCCATGCGCTTGAAACGAGTCTGCAATGCGCTACTGAGGTTGTTGAGACGACCAGGTTTGCCCGGGTGATGATCAGGGATGAGCTCAACAGCATCCCGGAGCCTTGTAATCCCATCCTCAAGGTCACTGAGTTCTCCCAAGCGCTCGAAACGAGTCTGTAAGGCGATACCGAGGCCATCGAGATAGCCAGGTTTGTCCGGGTGGTGCTTAGGGGTGAACTTAACAGCTTCCCGGAGCCTCGTGATCCCATCCTCGAGGTCATTGAGTTTTTCTTCTTCTAAGCACTGGAAACGAGTCCATAAGGCAACACCGAGGCCGCCAAGTAGGCGAGGTTTGCCCGGGTAGTCGTCAGGGGTGAGCTCAACAGCATCCCGGAGCATCTTAGTTCCGTCCTCGAGGTCACTGAGTTCTCCCAGGCTCTCGAAACGAATTTGTAAGGCAGTACCGAGGTTACCAAGACAGCTAGGTTTGTCCGGGTGGGGATCGGAGGTGAGCTTGACAGCATTCCGGTGCCTCGCAATCCCATCCTCGAGGTCACTAAGTTCTCCTAGGCACTGGAAACGAGTCTGTAAGGCAATACCGAGGGTGTTGAGACGGCGAGGTTTGCCCGGGTGGTGATCAGGGGTGAGCTCAACAGCATCACGGTGACTCGTAATCCCATCTTCGAGATCACTGAGTTCTCCCAAGCGCTCGAAACGAGCCCATAAGGCACTTCCAAGGCTGTCGAGACAGGCAGGTTTGTCCGGGTGGTTATTAGGGGTGAGCTTGACAGCACCCCGGAACCTAGCAATTCCATCCTCGAGGTCGCTGAGTTCTCCGAAGCGCTCAAAACGGGTCTGTAAGGCACTTCCAAGGTTGTTGAGACGGCCAGGTTTGCCCAGGTGGTGATCGGATGTGAGCTCAACACTATCCCGAAGCCTCGTTATTCCATCGTCGAGGTCACTGAGGTTTCCTAGGCGCTCGAAGCGAGTCAGTAAGGCACCGCCCAGGTTGCTAAGAAGGCCAGGCTTGTCCAGGTGGTGATCAGGGGTGAGTTCAACAGCGACCCGGTAACTCGTGATCCCATCCTCGAGGTCACTGAGTTCTCCTAGGCGCTCGAAACGAGTTTGTAAGGCGATTCCGAGGTTACTGAGACGACCAGGCTTGTCCGAGTGGTGATCAGGGGTGAGCCCAACAGCATCTCGGTGCCTCGCAATTCCATCCTCCAGGTCACTGAGTTCTCCAAGGCGCCCGAAACGAGCCCATAAGGCGGTACCAAGGTTGCTGAAACAATTAGGTTTCTCCGGGTGGTGATCAGGGGTGAGCTCAACAGCATCCCGGAGCATTGTAATCCCATCCTCGAGATCACTGAGTTTTCCCAAGCGCTCGAAACGAGTCCGTAAGGCAGTACCGAGGTTGTTCAGACGGCCAAATTTGTCTGGGTGGCGAGCGGGGGTGAGCTGAACAGCAACCCCGAACTTCGTGATCGCCTGGTCAAGGTCACCCAATACCCCGAGGTGGGTGTACCGTTCCATAAATGCTACCCCAAGATCTGTTAGAATTGCCATATACCGATCGTCCCAAAGTGAAATAGACTGGAGTAAGTGTTCTAGAGATGATATTGCCTGTTGGATGTCTTCGATGTTACCGGAGCGTTCGAACCGTTCCAACGCATACCCAGCCGATGCAAACGGATCCATGCCTAGCCTGAGATCATGACCAGTGAGAGAAGTGTCACCCGTCCGGAAGGGATCCATCTGATATTGTGCGTGCATTCGGAGCATGAAAATGCCTGCTCGGCCTTCATGACTATCTGAAGGTGCGAGGTCTATTACCTCCTTCAACAACACCTCAGCTTGTGCTACGTCGGATTCTTGTCTTCCCTTATTGAAGCGCGCGAAATGGACCACAGCCAATTGGATCAATGTGAGAGGTCGGTCAAGATGTCCAACAGGACGTCCAGTAAGTGCATTGCGATACAGGTCAATGGGGGTGTCGAAGGAAAGACCTGCGTGGTCAATTTGACAGTGTAGGAATGTTGCCATGGCGAGGTTCGATTCGGCAGCTGCGCGGCAAGGATGGTTCAGCGGACAGAGACGCAGCACATAATCGAATTCTTCCATTGAACGCTTAAGGTCTCGTCGTTTGCCGTGTCTTCGGTAACGTGAGAGAGCGCCATGGCCTTTGTTGGTAGCATTTACTAGGTGGTCTTCTGACTCAACGGTCGACTATGTGTGTAGGTTATATCACGATGTTAACGGGACTGGCCGTTAACTTACTGAAGGAGTATGAGGGTCAAGGACTCTTGGTACCAACAATTCATTGTCTTCCTGCTTGCACCTACTGATGGCCACTGAGAGAGATGAACATGGCGATATTACATCGCCAATCTTTGGAAACAAGGTGAATGCTGCCACGGTGTAAGTCTCCAGCTCTTACAAAAGTTGTCCTACTCACGTTGACTTTTTGCGCTGTATTCCAGAAGTCGCTTAACGGTGAACGGCAACTTTCGTAGCTGCTCCCCGGAACCCAGTGTTGGCTGAAATTCGAACGATGCATATATCGTGAAGCCCACAGTCGCAGACGGATCCGATGGTCTACTTCTGTATTAGAACGAATAAGAGTACGTAAATAGGTGTCTTACATAGGGATTTGTCCATCCCACTCAACGACACCGTTGTCCACGGACACGCGTTTATTCTTGGTTCTCCATTCAAGACCGCTGTGATACACAACAGCGTAAAAGCCAGCGGGGATTCGCCTAAGGCCGAGAGCAGCGTCCGTTATCCGAATATCTACGTTGACATCAGCAAACTTGGGGAAACCTGTACAAAAGTAAACTGCGCACTTGTAATGACCGATGCTTCGAGTTCGTCGATCCGCATTACGGAAGGGGCCGGGGAAGGGTGCATGTCTTGTGGCCTGTCTTGATCCCCAGACGGTTCGCTTGGTTCTTCTACCTGTTGGATATTGAATATTAAGCCTTTCGCACAGGCAGATCCTATGACTTAAAAAAACTCACGCTGTTTTCCACATCGTGTGCTACATTATCTTCATTGATCTCCTGCTGCCCGCCAGTGACGTGTTCATTCGGCTGTGGTTCCACGCCATTTCCTAGGTCGCTCTCCAATTTTTCCGACAGTATCTGATTTCTGTAACTTAAGGAAAGGCCAGAGAGCAGATGATAGATGAAGATTAAAAACAAAACAGAGCAAAATAAAAGGACAAGGTATGAGAGCCTTTCGGTGCTCCCCATCGTTGGTGAGAATGAGTAAGAGGGATGTCCGGCTGTATGGAGGAACACACCCCAGAGGTGCTGTTATAGAGGATGACGGTCGTGTCCATGCTGCACTGGTAGTAGGTGCACGTTGTTCAAACGTTGTTGCTGTACGACAGAGGATGTGGATGCGAAGAATGAACCGAACAGGAACGCAATGTTTGCGATAGACTACTCCGGCTATGTCCAATCTGTGAGTCCGAAGAGGTGCAACTGAGATCTGCATTGAATTGAAGGCTGGTGGGCCGTGGTGGCATCGCAGCACGCAGAGCTCTCCTCCACAGCAAGTGGGGCGACTTGAAAATGAATTACTTAGATGATGAAAGCTGTATAAGTAAGCAGCATCTGGGTCGTACCTGTGTGGCGTGTGGAGTGATTCATTGAATCAGGTCAGGGTCGTCTAATGAGGCCTCCGCGAGCTGCAATACGAGGAGCGTCGAAGACCCGTATCACCGCACTAGGAATTTGTTACTACAATGAACATTCCGAACCCCACTACATGTCGACCTCTTTTGCCCGCCGCCTCTGCACGACAGGCATGTTCAACGTAAACCAAATGCCTGTCGGAGTTGGCCCTGGCCTAAGTTTCGCAGGGCCCCCATCCTCGTCGATCGACAACCCGCCCGAGTTCGAAAACGGCGACACCTGTTCGACGTCGGTCAAGTCGATTGGTTCGGTCGCGAAATACAGCTTCAGGTACCCCACGTCGACGTCCTCGTCCTTGTTCAACGAGTACTCGAAAGGGGCCGTTCCTCCCACTCCATATCCCATCGTGAACTCCCCGTCGCGCCTTAGAGGAGGGTCTGTTGTGCCCATGGCCACCGACTGCGTGTAGTACCGGGCTACAGACGTTCGACGTCGCCATGTCAGCGAAGCGCACTGTGCGAGTGAACGAAGACACACTTACCTATGCTCAGATCGCTGTTATTGAACAAGAATGCGTTTACATAGAGGTCCCATTCCGTTTTGTTGGTAATCTTGATCCCATACAATCTCTCTTCTTCGACGACAAAATCAATGACATCTATAGTTCCCAATTCTTTGTCCTCGTCCTTGATACGGAAACCTGGTCCTTTGACGGGAACAAGAAGCGGCAGCCCGCTCAGCAAACTGAATTCATGTTCCGAATCCTCTAGCGGGTAGAAATCGACCACCACTCTGGTATCACGAGGTCGATTTTGATTGGTGAGATCGAGGTACCAGTAGTAATGCGCAGCCACCTTCAGCGAGTGAACAAGGTAATCAAGCTTCACCTTGAAGTATATATCTGTCATTCCAAAATGTTTCAACCGTCCATCCAAGACTTTGAGGACTGCTTGACCATTCTCAATCTCCACCTCTAGTTTCGCTTCTTCGATAGCTTTGACGAGCCGGAATGTGGGGACGTCGTCATGTTCCTTCATCCGTCGAAGAGTCTCTTCGAGTATCCAGGACGTCTCTCCTCCAGGCGTGGGGTAGATAGCCAAGTTCCCGACACGGGTGAGCTTTACGGATGATACATGTACGGGGTGTTTGAGCAGGGTCACCGTTGTCTCAAAATCCCTAATCACAGCAGTATTGTCGACTGTTATTTCATCCACAGTTTGCCTTTCATCGTCATACAGGGTGAACTCCACTCCACACTGAATGCCATGTGCCAAACCGGCCCCGAATATATATTTGCCGCCATCGATGCGAACAGCGTGGCGAGTACGCATTCCAGCAGGTTTTCTGACATCGAATATGACACGATGTCGGTGGACTCCTTCGCAGTGGGGATTCTGGGGAGGATTACGTCTAAATGAGTCTAATGGGGTCAGAAATGCAACAGTCCTATTAATGGGAAGGTTTTCCACCTGAAAAAGTGCTCGCGCCCTAGGCGTTCGTATACTTCCACGTATGTGAGATCGTCCATGTCCGTTGGGCTCTTCTGGAGCGTTTTCAAAAGCTCGGTAGTGAACAGACCGTGCCCTCCATATTCGTACGCCTCTTCTTTCTCGCCACATGCGGCATAAAGGACGTGTGACAGAAGACCACGACGAGCGAAACCAGGAGCAACATGCCCAAGGCGACCCCAGATCATCCTATCGAGGTCTGCTCGAATCTCACATTTCAAGGTAACACTTCGAGGTATGTATGTATCGTTTTTCGCTCTCGTACCAGACGTAGAGTGACAGCAGTCGAGGATGACACACTATACAACACCGTCAGCGGAAAAAGAATCAATTCTGGGATGGTACTTTTACGATATTATTTCCTTTCTCTTTAGCGATGGAATCGATCAAAGCACCGATCGTGCGATCAGGAATCGGAGGAATGGTCTTCTCGTTACAATCTTGAGGAATCAAACACTGGATCTTGGCTCGCGTGATGAACACTGACCAGGTACGAGGAGTAGGAAGTTCTCCCCCGTGGCCAGCGTAAAAGATCACGATGGGATCGTTCTCTTTTATGCGTTTATCGTCGTGCACGTCCTTAAACGCCTGGATGATGGCCTCGCGAGTTGCCTCACCATTGAAGAGCGTTCGGACCTGATCTTTCGGTATCTGAAGGTCTTTTTCCAAATATGCCTGGAACGATTTCGCGTCGGTGACTGCCCCTCGAAGATTTCTGTAGCTCGGATCCGCATAGTCATCGATCCCAATGATCAAGGCAAATATGTTTTGTTTGATCTTGACCGGATGGACTATCATGGGGTGCACGTCGGACGCATACGGTTCCAAAGGCGGCACAGGGAGGAATGCGGTCTGATCTACGTTGGCACTACGAGTTGGAATAGTCGGCACCGAAGTCGTTACATCTGCCTCTGGGAGAATATATTAGAAAATCAGTTCACAGAAATCGTGCGGGTGCTCGTACCCATCGTCGTGACTCGATGTCGTTTGGCGGAGGCTGCAGGAGCGTAAGTATGAGCGAGCGGGCTTAGAAAGAGACAGCAAGTACGCACGGCCGCGGGGAACCTTCTCGAACTATCATTAAGGCCGAATCTCAGACTCCCACGGTAGATCGTGCGACGTTGGCTTTACTGTGGTCGTTGTGGATAGTAGTGTCATTACTTGCTCGCGCAATGAAACACACGGGATGCAGATCCGACGGAACTTACTTTGTATGCGCCAGATGACGCGGTTCGCGGCGCAACGAACGAGCGTCAGTGTGCTACAACTCGACACGAATTGTCGACGACCGTGAAGCGCAAAGCATTGACACACGCTGAGTGCTGAGCCGCTGTACCGTGTGAATGAACGCAAGTATACAGTCCACCATATGCATCTGCAGCAATGACCGAAGTACTGACGGATGGAAAAGGTCACAGGCGTCTTCCGTCAACGTTTCAACAGCCGGTGACCTTTCAAATTCTTCATTGCGCCTACCTCCTGTGGGGAAGGAGGTGCAAGAGTCACGTTGATACTTAAACAGGACGTATCATACTATGACATGGCAGCACTCGACAGCTTCGACGGGGATGTTCTCCATCTTAACCAAGTCAAGGAGTTGGTCAACACGTTTGCCTTGCGCCTGCCTGTGCGTACACATGGGAGATGCAAAGTTGGGAGCAGACCACTTGAACCATACAAGTTACTTAGCATTTATATAAATCGTTCACAAAAAGTAATACGTCGCGCTGTTCAGAGCCCTACATGAATGAAAGGAAGCCATGCCGAAAATGGTTCCTTCTTCTCCCGAAGACATACCATAGCATTGTGCAGAGCTCGTGCAGCATTTCGATGATCTGGGACAGCTCCATCTCGAAATAGCTCCTCGTACACATCCCTTGCGACCCTTGGTGCAAGCTCATCGCTGATCGACCACATGCTGCCGACGACACCTCCGTACCCGGCAAACAGCATGCCAGCAGCAATGTGGATAGCCTCGTCTGACAATTTCTCGTCGCCCATTGCCGTCTGGCATGCAGAGAGAAAGGCGAGCCCACCACGCGGACGTGACAACCCAACGATATCCGATACCTTTAGGCGGCGCCCATCCGCGAGACACAGTCCACTGCTAGTCGGGTCATGATCATCTTGGACTCCATGGCACGCGAAATGGACCCAGTCAGACTCCTTCATCAATGAAAGTACTTCCTCGACCGTTCCTTCACTGGACTCGGAGAGGGAAATTCGTTCCGGTGGGAAGTTGTCGATAACCGCTCTGATGTGCTGCAACTCGACTTCCACGCCGGGAAGTGGTTGCTGACCGTCTGATTTTGGCTGAGGGACAGCGAGAAAACGGACATTTTCGTGTGTGCTTGCATCAGGTTCTGCAGAGGGGGCGAGAATACTCAAAGTGGGGGTGTACGAGCAGACCACGAAATCGGATACTTTGTGCCCGGGCTCCGAATTCTCCGTCCCGTAAAGGCCCGCCGCATGGATCGGAAGGAACGTGAAGGGCCCAGTGGGACACCAAAATATCCGCGACAAATTTCCAGGGGTCTGTTGCGAGAACAGGTGAAAACGTCAGCTATGAAATCAGCCAGCGTGGTATCACACACCGAGAAGGTCACTGGCAGGGCATTAAGAATAGGCTTGACGACATTGCCCCATAAGACGGATAAAATAGATTTCCACTGGCGATCTTTCCATTCCAAGGTAGGTTTCCCTTCTCTTGTATCACAGGAAACTTCACGAGCGGAGCCGAGCAATGCCTTGAGCGCACTCTGAAGACCCGTAGACCTTCCGAGGGTGAACTTGTTGAGGGGGACATGAATTGGTTTTTCCACGCCAGCGATGATGATCAGCGCGTCGCAGCGCTCTTCAGCGGCGTTAAGGATGATCACGGGACCGGAGTGTGCTGAACGGCAAAGTGTGGAAAACTCTTTTTGAAGGAGGAACCGCTCGAAACCAGGGAACGAGCGAATTTCTTGCAGTAGTTTATCTCGCTCGATGGCAAGTCGACGTTGCCTGTCAGCTTGCATTATCAAGGAATCTCTTCCACTACCCTCCACGCAACGGGAAGTCTGTTCCGACAGCAACGATAACGATTTTTCGCGGGTAGTGCTAGCGTGCTCCAACTGAGCAGATAGCTTTTGAAGTCTGTGAGCGTGTTTGGGATAGGCATGCAACAGTTCATCATACGAACTGCGCAGTCGAAAAAGATCTCCCCAAACTATTGAGCGTCCTTGCTCGAGCCACTCGACAGCAGTTTCTGGTAAATCTGAGGCAAGAGCGGCCGCTGCTGCTTCCCGTACAACGCCAGCTCCTTGGACAAGTTGACGGTAGCGGTCTGCAAGGGAAAAGCCAGCCCATGCGAGTTGAGGGAGTATACCAATAGCAGCAGAATAGGCTTTAAGGAGTGAGTGGTGACCCCAGCGACGAGCACACGAAATCCAACGATAGGAGGCTCCAAGTCGAACGGCAGTAGGGCCGGTAATGGCAAAAGCAGAATGTGAAAGCTGTGAAATCGCATCCTCAAGGTCACCGAGTTCTCCCAGGCGTTCGAAACGAGCCAATAAAGCATCACTGAGGTTGTTGAGACGGTGAGGTTTGTCCGGGTGGTGATCGGGGGTGAGCTTAACAGCATCCCGGTGCCTCGTAATCCCATTCTCGAGGTCACTGAGTTCTCCCAAGCGCTGGAAACGAGCCCGTAAGATATTACCGAGGTTGTTGAGACGGCCAGGTTTATTCGGGTGATGATCGGGGGTGAGCTTAACAGCATCCCGGTGTCTTGTAATCCCATCCTCGAGATCACCGAGCTCTCCCAGGCGCTCGAAACGAGCCTGTAAGGCAATACCAAGGTTGCTGAGACGGCGAGGCTTCTCTGGGTGGTGATCAGGGGTGAGCTCAACAGCATCCCGGAGTCTCATAATCCCGTCCTCGAGGTCACCAAGTTCTCCCATGCACTCGAAACGAGCCTGTAAGGTAGTACCGAGGTTGTTCAGACGGATAGGTTTGTCCGGATGGTGATCGGGGGTGAGCTCAACAGCATCCCAGTGTCTTGTAATCGCATGCTCGAGGTCACCAAGTTCTCCCAGATACTTGAAACGAGCCTGTAAGGCACTTCCGAGGTTGTTCAGACGGACAGGTCTGTCCGGGTGGTGGTTGGGGGTGAGCTCGAGAGCATCCCGGAGCCTCATAATTCCGTCCTCGAGGTCACCGAGTTCTCCCAGGTGCTCGAAACGAGCCCATAAGACATTACCAAGGCTATTGAGACAGCGAGGTTTGTCCGGGTGGTCATCGGGGGTGAGTTCAACAGCTTTCCGGTACCTCATAATCCCATCCTCAAGGTCACCGAGTTCTCCCAGGCGCTCGAAACGAGCCCATATGGCATTACCGAGGTCGTTGAGACACCGAGGTTTGTCTGGGTGGTCATTGGGGGTGAGTTCAACAGCATTTCGGTGCCTCGTGATCCCATCATAGAGGTCACCGAGCTCTCCCAGGCGCTCGAAACGAGCCAATAAGGCACTACCGAGGTGGCTGAGACGGCCAGGTTTGTCGGGGTGCTGATCAGGGGTGAGCTCAATAGCATTCCGGTGCCTCGTGATCCCATTCTCGAGGTCTCCTAGTTCTCCGAGGTGCCTGAAACGAGCCTGTAAGGCAATACCAAGGTTGTTCAGACGGCGAGGTTTGCCTGGATGGTGATCTGGGGTGAGCTCAGCAACATCCTGGAGACTCGTAATACCATCCTCGAGGTCGCTGAGTTCTCCCAGACGCTTGAAACGAGTCTGTAAGGCATTACCAAGGCTGTCAAGACAACGAAGTTTGTCCGGGTGGTCATCGGGGGTGAGCTCAACAGCATCCCGATAACTCGTAATCCCATCCTCGAGGTCACCGAGTCCTCCCAGGCGCTGGAAACGAGCCAATAGAGCATTGCCGAGGTTGCTGAGAAGGACAGCTTTGACCGGGTGGTGATCGGGGATGAGCTCGAGAGCATCCCGCAGACTTGTAATCCCATCCTCGAGGTCGCTGAGTTCTCCCAGACGCTCGAAACGGATTTGTAAGGCACTGCTGAGGTTGTTGAGACGGCCAGGTTTATTGGGGTGGTGATTGGGGGTGAGTTCAACAGCATCCCGGAGCCTCGTAATTCCATCCTCGAGGTCACCGAGTTCTCCTAGGCGCTGGAAACGAGCCCACAAGGCATTACCGAGGTTGTTGAGACAGCCAGGTTTGTCCGGGTAGTCATCGGAGGAGAGCTCAACAGCATCCCGGAGCCTCATGATCCCATCCTCAAGGTCACCGAGTTCTCCTAGACACTGGAAACGAGTCCGTAATGCATTACCAAGGTTGTTGAGACGGGCAGGTCTGTCTGTGTGGTGATCAGGGGTGAACTCGACAGCATGCCGGAGCCTCGTAATGCTATCCTCAAGGTCGCCGAGTTCTCCTAGGCGCTTGAAACGGGCCCATAAGACAGTACCGAGGCCGTTCAGACAGCCAGGTTTGTCCGGGTGGTCATTGGGGGAGAGCCCAACAGCATTCCGGAGCGTCGTGATCCCATCCTCGAGGTCACCGAGTTCTCCCAGGCGCTGGAAACGAATCTGTAGGGCATTACCGAGGTCGTTGAGATGGCGAGGTTTGTCCGGGTGGTCATCGAGGGTGAGTTCAACAGCATCCCTCATCTTCACGATCGCATGCTCGAGGTCACCCAACACCCCGAGACGGCTGTACCTTTTGATGAACGCTAGACCAAGAGTTGGCAGACTTGCAGTATACCGATGGTCCGAAATTGAAATAGACTGAAGAAACTGTTCTAGAACTGATATTGCCTCTTGGACGTCTTCCATGTTACCAGAGCGTTCGTACTGGTCCAACAAATGTGTAGCCAATGCAAGCGGGTCTTCTGATTCATCGGTCTGTATCAGGGAAGAAGCTGGTGAAGGATGCATGTCTTGGGGCTGGTCTTGATCCCCGGACAATGTGCTTGGTTCTTGTATCTATTGGATACTCAGCCGCCTTTCACGTATAACCTTCAGAAACTCACCTTCTTTTCCACATAGTGCGCTACATCGTCTTCGTCTTTCTTCTTCTTCCCCTCAGTGACGTTTCCGTTCGGTTGGAGTTCTACTCCATCTCCTAGGTCAGCCTCAGGTCGTTCTGACGGTATATGATTTTCACAAGCGTGGTGAAGAACAGAGAGTACACGGTAAATGAGGAGCAAAATAGAACAAAACAAAGAAACAAGGTAGGAGGTCATCGTCGGTGAGAATGAGCAAGTAGGATTGTATGGATGAAGGGCTGCTGTTTTGGACGATGATGCGGGTCTGCACTGGTAGTAGGTGCACGTTGATCAAACGTTGTTGCTGTACGGTGCACGCGACTCAAGAATGAACTGAAGAGGAACGAGCCTACAGGAAGAATTAGTAGATGAAGCTATGGCTGCAACGACGAAGACGAGGGTACGAGTACGCTCACCTCCTCATGCACCTGGATCCGAAGCCTCGAGGCCTCAACAATGATGGCAGCAGCGATATACTAGCCATGGCCATTGACTACGATGATGGTGACAACTATCTATATAAATATGTATACGATTTTATGACATCACTTGAAGCACGACGGTTGTCCGGCTTTCCATAAGGAACAACACAAATGCGCCAGTCCAGGACTGTACAGAGGGCGTATGTATACTTATGTAGGGAAAAAAACTGACCAGCAGCAACTGTCCATCCCGAAGCCGTAACCACCATTCATCTAATGTAGACGTAACAAATTATGGGAAACGCCTGCGACTTCGTACAGAAACACAGTTTGTTTCGTGTCGAAGCATTCCGGTCCCAATGGGTTATAACCTTCCTTGGGATTGGGTCGGGCTGCGCACGTCTTTCCAGTGGGACACGTTTCTTTAATTTCGAAATGGCCCGAATCGCAGTGTGCCACGTTGACACCGATACATGCTACCTGGTCTTCCTCGCACTTGGTCAGGACGCTAACATTCTGGTAGTATTTGTTCCTATCAGAGGCAAACTGTGCACTAGTACCCGGGGTGTCATCTTCGCCAGGATGTTGGCAAAAATCTCACTCACTTTGAGACGAGCGTCCTGGCGACATTCGAATATTCATGCTCACTGCGTTCACCCATTGAACCATTCCTGACAGATCTCAGTCTCGTTGAAACACGAACAAATGCCTCGCTCACTGATTCTCGTGGCCATCGTAAGGCTCGGTGCGGTTATAAGGGACTGTCCCGGCAGAGACGAAGAGGGCAGAAGAAAGTACAGCGAAGGGAAAGGACTTTAAAATAAACATCTCGCAGAGATGGGGAGCAGAGGGAGGAAGAAGACCATGTTTTATAGGGTATTTTATGAGTTATGTACTCAGTTGCAGATAAGCGCTTGACTCAGGCTTACTAGTTTGTGATTCCGCTGATTTAGCTATCGTCAGCTGGTGATGGTTGTCTCGAAGGCGTGCAGCATGTACTATGACAGCGACGACGGAGCGGCGAGCGCTGATAACGCTGTCGTGCCAAAGGAGAGACACGATCGTCACACGAGGACATAGTATCATCATGCCGTCAAGGGAAAGGTACGAGAGCACGTCACGTGCACGACACATGATTGACGACGCTATGAAACGGCGCACCCGGCGCGACCGTGCCAGCATATCAACGACGACTCGTACATCCTAGGGCTATCATAGGGCCATAGCCAATTTTTTCCGTTCCCGCGTCGTGTCATATCCCACTAGCACCATGTATTCTATACAACGGTCTGCAACTCTACTTGGTTCGCTTGTAAATCTTGTACAAAAACGCCGTGAACACGCCCCGCTTCAACACACCCTCCCGCCCGTCCTCAGGCTCGGGCACCCCCGCAATCAGCTCCTCGATCTTGTTCTTCACGTCCTCCTCGTACACGCTGTATCGCTCCCTCAGCCCAATCTCCTCGTACACAGCCTTGATTCTTGCTTCTTTTTCAGCGTCCTTGCGTCCATAGTTGGCGTCTAGCACCGCACGTTGCTCCGGCGTCGCCACCGACAACGCCACGTTGATGCACCACGAACATTTGTTATCTACAATGTCCGTCCCGATCTTGCCAATCTGCTCAGGCGTACCCGCATAGTCCAAAAAGTCGTCTTGAATCTGGAAATATTCGCCCAGAGGGAGCAAAATGTCCAGCGCGACCGCGTACGGCTCCACGCGCTTCCCATCGACCTCGTACGCGTCTGGAACGCCACAGAACCGCAGCGCGAGCGCGACCGAGAGGTAAAAGCTGTAATACGCCGTCTTGTATTGCACGATGAACCCGTGCCTGCCAAAAAAAAAAAATCGTCGATCGACAGTCGCGACAAGAACGAGGACACCTACTTTTTCAACGAAAACTTGTTGAGATCCACCCTGTCCTCAGGGGCCGTGATCAAATCGACCAATTGGCCCATTTCCGTCTGGAACGTCGTCTACCGAACAGGATCAGTACGTTTGCGCTCGCTCGTCCGCACCACATGCACTTACGTCGTGGAACAGCTCCAGCAAGTGCACGTAGTACGGCGCACTCCGGAAGTATTTCTTGAGCAAATAATAGATCGCACCCTCGAGCATGAACGAATCATTGACAGCGATCATATTGACACCCTCGACACGGTACCAACACGGCTGCCCGCGACGCGTGATTGACTGGTCCATCATGTCGTCTG
>JBBPMF010000692.1:0-19205 GCA_038090175.1 Austroboletus eburneus | reverse complement strand
GTCAATGACTGTAGTAAACATCGTCCCATGGATACACTCGTATAAAGCCCCGAGGGCTGAAATATGTACACCATAGTGTACGGGCCAAGAAAAAGAAAGGAAAAAGAACTACTGTACTCCCAAAGTTGACGAACACGAGGCTCGCAAAAACACCAAAACTTGAAAGGTACACTACTACATATCCCATAAACTGGAAAATCGAACATACAAAATTTTAATTTAGACCCGCCGCGACGGTTCCAGAGTCATAATTGATTCAGATGACCTGAAACAACGATGCCCGATGGTGCACAAGCTAAATAAGACACGCAAGGCTAGACTCAGCCAGTTTGATAGTAATTAAAGGAACAGCAAACGTACAGATCGTCGATAAACCACTTTAGGAAAATGCGGGTGGAATTAATGTGGTATTGGTTCGGGAACGTAAGTTTATTGGTTCAGTGTCATTCGGCCAAGTCATAATACCTCCTAGAACGGTTCTACCCCAAGTTGACATCAGATCAACGATCAACGACAAAAAAGTGAAATGCTTACGTGGCAAATGTATCCAGTTCCGCAATTTGCTGGCTAAGCGGACATCCCAACATGCCCGTACTGAAACGATGGTTTGTAGAATGGCTGAGAATACCCATAGTCTTTCGTAACCGTAGAGAAAGTTCAAGTATCGCATTGTAGCTCCCAGTCTCGTTTAGGCAACCGCAGTGACCTTCCAAAAGTTGGCTGTGAGTCGTCATCCGATGGATCCAATCGGCATTGCCAGGAACTTCATTATAATTGAGCAAATCAGAGCGTGGCATGAGGGATGCAATATCAATGTCGCCAGTCAATTGTTGATCGCTCGCCATCCAAACTGGGAACTGAGGATATTCGACCTTCGTGGCCACAAAACTCTGAGTGAACGGGTCAGAGGGAGGAGAGCTTGACAATGTCCAAAGGGTCTCCAAATCTGTAGTAGGCGGAGGTAACAAAGATTGATAATCTGCCTGAACAGTTCCAATCGTCGAACCAGGCGTTTGGGTTTCACGGAAATCTTTGCTTGTATCCACATTCGAATTCGTGGTCGATGGAGCGTACTGGAGTTTATCAGGGCGTTGTTGGGAGTCCCTGCTAGAATCCCTGAAACTTGTGTGAGACTCAGAGAAAGCATAAGGCTTCTCAAGTTCTTCGCTTGGACTTGACTGGGATTTAGCCCATCGAGGATGAGGCTTGTTCTTCAACTAAAGTTAGGTGAATTATTTAAACTCCCGTTATTCAATTATACAACAACAAAGTTACCTCGCGGACGACACCCTCTAGCTCAGCCACTCTTTGACGAAGTCTCAGGCTTTCGCCTTGGGCACCACTTTGTTGATTAGGGTCATTAACTTCGTAGATGCATAGTCCAGTCTATGAGAGCAATTAGCTCTGCAACCAGACAACTGCGTAGCCAATCATGATAACATACGAGACCAAGCTGCGTGCAGCGACCGCATGGTCGTTTTCGATCGCACTGTAGTGAAATTCTACAACTGCCAACAGGGTGCATTAAGGCGACATACCATTCGTCTCGAGGTATGACAGTTGAGGCATGAGAGTGTGGTACGGTTACGACGACGTTTGTGGTGATCGCCTTCTTGCGTAGGGTCAGAGGAGATCACGGCATCAGAGGGGGCACGCTTTTTGCAAACGGCCTTTAATTTACCAGTCATGATGATAGGAAGTACAGTCAGAGAGAGATGCAGTTGACGTGAGTGTACCGGGGGAGCCGGGCACAGCAGATATTTGTAGGACAGCGCATAGCTATTGTGTTCACGTTCCCAAAAAATCCTTGAGGAGAAAGACGCTTACCATGCTTCAGAATCAGATTACGAAGAGAGACGGTGCTACCAATCTAGGTTAGTCGTGAGCGCAAAGGTCAAGGAGCCGAGTCCGATAAATTGACGTACATACCTAGATATTTATATCGCAAAGGCAGAAATATGATCATTCATATGGTTTCGCCAAATTCCCGGTCTCGGAATACCAGCATTTTGATGCTTCCCATGTCCGCCTTGTTCTCAGTGGGAGAATAATTCAGGGGCTCTTTGGATTTATGATTCTATTCTGTCATGGTTTAGGCAATTTATCATCCGGGTACAACGGACTCATTATCATGCCCATATGCTGAGTCTTTTTCGTGAATTTCGTCAATGCTCGCTGCATATACCCAAAATAGTCTTCGGCGTAGGAACATACCCTCCCTCGAAGAGTCCTCTTGCGTACTTACGTGGTTTCGCCTAACCTAGCGTTTCACGCGGTGTCCGGTACGAATGACGGGTAAAATACTGAGAAAGGAAACAGAGGTAAAGATAAGGGACGAACCATGTACTTACATAGTGCTTCCGTCGCAGTATAGAGCTTTCCGTCGAAGTATACTTAAAAATTGGCTCATTAAGAATTATCGCGCTTGACCGGCTGATGGCCCTGGTGGTGACTTTGAGCTTGAAGTTCCATACGCAGCTGGGGATATGGACAAGTAAGCTTCCTATGTGGGAACGGGAACTCATTAGCGATGTGATTTACATAAGTCCATCTCCGAACTCCGCCTGAGTCATTTCCTAGAGCAAGTTGGTTACACTTTGTTGAGCTCACCCAGCCTGGGACCAGGACATCGATTCAGGTCTTAGACGGATGTTTTATTACCACAAATCCTACGCAAAGTATTGATTCTCATGACGTTGAACGGCCCGAGGCCCAAATGTCAAACTTTGAGACCGCCGGTTGGTACTCCGACACTGAACGTTGACTGAGACCGAAGTTGTGCTTGAAGATTTGAATCATGAACGGACGGAGGATTCACCGTGCGCTCTTCGTTTCGCTGGGGCCACATCGAAAGCATGTGAGTTTCCCTGGAAATCGGCATATGTGTCTACTAAACCGTCGCCAGGTTTATCAACAATTAACCATGTCATGTCACTCAAGCTGTCTCGTGTATTTATGTACTCCGTAGCATTCAGAGGATACCATGGACGACTTGGCGCGCTGGAAACCTGGAACTAGAAATGGTATGATGAGTATAAGGCAAAGGTAAGTTTTACTTAGTAGCTTTCAGGTGCTTCGTGTGCAGATTTCTTCAGAAGCATCCAGATCTTCTATATTACCCTTTTTTTTGAACCTTCACTACTACATCTATGACTGCTTGTACCATCATAGGAAACGATCTCTCATCGACCTTGCGATGTCCGCTACCTCTCAAGTCAGTGAAATATCTGAAGTTCGGTAGCGCTGCATTATGGGATGTTAAACAACTTGCAAGTTTCTGTCCAGTCTAAGAAGCTACGATCATGTCACCTCTCAACTTTACGGAATGCGAAAAGGAGGTACGTTCAGATACGGACGTTGCATGTTGAGAGAGCAATTGAGGGGATTGATGTTTGGGTTGCCTCTGATGATGCTCGCTATCTCAGATGACTAAAGCTTGGTCTACGTGGGGGTAAACCCGCAGGACGTACGTCTTTCCTCTCATCCATCGTTGGTTCCGCGGTTCAGCCTCTTCACACATATGTTGAGCTGGTGCTATATACTCGTGAGGGTTTGCGAAGTGGGTTTTTTTTTTCTTTTTGCAAATTCGACAGGCCACTATGTACGGTGATTGTGGCGGACAGCATGTCAATTGGATACTGAACCGGCCTGCAAGGGGAGGCACATACCACAGACATTCATGTGATTCCGCCCGTCTGCTCAGAGACAGAAAATGCTCTGCTAAAAGTTGGAACTATCAGTGTCATGTTTTGAATGCTTATCACAGTCCGACATGGCAACTACCACCCACTGTGTGAGTCCCGCCATGTTTTTAGTTGGATTTTGCATTCTGGTTGATCGAGTTGACTCCTTTGGGGGTAGTCCTATGTGAAGTCTGCTCCACCTGGTGGGCAGTGTTGTCGCCGTTGTATTAGGTTTGACGGTTGACCTATGCGTTGATCTCCCTACTCGGACATCTTCGGGCCCAGCGCAAGATGACGAATGTTTGGTTAGACACCATTCGATATGATAAACTCCAAAATTATTTGACTTAGGTTTAGGTCATGACTCATGAGCCTTCCTCGCGGGGCGACCTTCAGAGCCAATTACTTAAACGCCGCGAGACGTGACCTCGCTTAGTCCGGAGCGTGCCGAGCGCTCCAAATTTGGAGACAGTATCCTGGGGTCTGCAAGAACTTAGAAAGTAAGCGTGTATCAAGCCTGCATGTTCACGATACGTTAAAGGAAAAGACTAAGTCTTGCAGTAGAGACCCAGGCAGGGTAGCATGCTTACACTATTTAAGTAAGTACGTTGTCTTCGGATCCGAGCCCGCTAGCGTGCACCGTGAGGCAATTGATAGCAACATGGTGGCCCGTCGCAGCCAGTGCCTATTTTTCCCGAATCTCCGCATTCAAATGCCGTGCGGTACGGTACGCCCTTCAGCTGCATAATGCTGAAAGATATTTTATTATACATCACAGGTCTATCCCATTCGTACCGCATGGATCCGTTCACCAGATTCGACACAAAGGCGCAGTCGTTCCTATACGAGTAAGTAAATCCGGATCAGCACTAATTCACAGTTGACCTAGTGGCGTTTGCATTATCACATGCTAAATTATGCATGGCGCTGCCAAGGGTTAATTGATTCATCTGCTTCCTGTTCAACGGGAGCTGTCTGGGTAGCACAAAGTTCGGAGGCAACATCTGGACGGTCTCCATGTCCAAATATCCGTCTGCGTCAGGCATCAGCGGACTCAGAAGCGGATATGTCCTCAGGATCACGTTGGATGACCAAATCACTGTCAGTTTTCGCTTGCTAGTCCGAATAACAGCGTACTAGACGATGTAAAGGCCGTCGCCGACTACGGTAGAATTCATAGCCAAGGATCTCGGGCCGGAACAAGTACAAGTGAGTGACTGCGTCCTCGTTTGGCCTAGACTCAACCTGATCCTGGAAGGTTCTTTATATCAAGCTTATCCCATTGATGGACACGTAGACTATCTTTGTCCAAACTCTGTTCCTTTCCCCTCACCCCGAGTTTGCCGCAACGTTTCATGTATTAATCAAGCCATGCCGAAACAAAGCAAGTTCCCGAATCACGCTCAGAATTTTTATAACAATGATCGTTATTATGATCCATCGCGTTCCGGATCGCATGTACTATAGGTACCGTCGAAAATCGAATGCTATCGCGTAAAATCATTGTGTTTTTTTTACACGTGCACATGTGATCCGTCCATATATCCACTTATTCTCCCATTAACGAACACAGGGCAAAAGAAAGCAAAAGGTACTACCTCATAAACTGGAGAGTGGAGCTTATAAAACTTTAATTCAGACCTGCCGTGACGGTTCCCAGCTCATAATTGACCCGTTCTCTGAGGCGGCGTTGTCCGTCGGTGCACAATCTGAGACAGGTAAGCTTCGATGTGAATGAAAGGAATAGTAGATGTACGGATCGTCGACATATGTATAACTATCTGAGGAAAATGCGAGTAAAAGGAGTGCAGCGGTATTAGCTTGGGAATGTAAGCATACTGGTTCAGCATCACTCGGCGAAGTCGTAATGTTTCCCAGAATAGTTTTGCCCCCAACATAATGAATGACCAGCGACAAAGAAGTGAAGTGCTACGCGGCAAATGTATCCCAGTTCCGCAATTCGCTGGTTAAGCGGACATCCCACTGAGCATTCCCGTACTGAAACGTGGTTTGAGGAATAGCCTTGCGGTAGCTCACACTCTCCTTTAAGAAGCCGCAATGTCCTTCTATGAGGTGGCCATGGCTGCTTTCTTGAGACAGTGGCCAATGTGCTGGCTGTTAATCGTCGTCTGAAACATGCCATCAGCATGGCCAGGACCTTTATCGCAAACGAGCAAATCAGAACATAACATAAAGAGATGCAAGATCAATGTCGCTGGAAAATTGTTGATCGCTTGCCATCCTAACTGGGGACTGAGGATATTCATGTCCCAAGGCCACAAGACTCGATGGGTCAGAGGAAGGAGAGCTCGACAAAAGAGTCGCCAAGTCTGTGGTAGGCGGAGGTAAATAATAATAATAATTTGTCTGAACAGTTCCAATCGTCGAACCAGGTGTTTGGGATTCGCAGGAATCCTTTGTTTACATCCACATTCGAATTCGTGGTCGGAGAGTGTGACTGGGGTTGATCGAGCTTCATTGGGAATCCTTGGTAGAATCCCTGAAAGTCGTGCGAGACTCATGGAAAGCATAAGGCTTCTCAAGTTCTTTGCTTGGACTTGACTGGGATATAGCCCATCAAGGATGGTGCTTGTTCTTCAGCTAAAGTTGGGCGAATTATTTAAACTCCCGTTATTCAACACAACAAAGTTATCTCGCGAACGGCACCTTTCTAGTAGCTCAGCCACTCTTTGACAAAGTCTCAGGCTTTCGTCTTGGGTATCACTTCGTTGACTAAGGTCATCTACCTCGTAGATGCAAATTTCACACTTGCCGACAGGATGTACCGAGGTGACGTACCATTCATTCCGATGTATGAGAGTGTGGGCTGCGACACCGTTTGCGTTGATCAATTTCTCGTGTAATGCACATGGTTTGGAGAGAAAGCTCGGACGGTGCATAATTCCCGGTTTTGTAATGCTGGAGTCTCAACGCTCCTCAGATAGAGCTAGCTCTAGACCCTCGGCTATGACAGTAACTCAGACTGAGAATCTCCGTCTAAAACTCGTCACGAACGGATTTGCGATCGATTGGAATCGCCCTACGACTACACAGGCATCCCGTTGGTCCAATGCATGCTTTACGACCAGAGCAACGACAACGACTTGTCCGGTATGTGACGCTCTTGCTCAGCATCATCCTCTGTGCTGTGACAAGTGCGGTCACTCCAATTGCTGATCCCCCCAAAGGTCCAGAACCTTACTACACCTCGATTCTCTCTGGCGAAGGATGGGTGCTCGAGCTTCTGACGGGGCATCCAGAACGCATCCGAAATGAACTCGGAATGCACGCAGAACTCTTCAATGAACTCATAACAGCACTCAGGAGCTACGGCCACACCAATTCAAGACTCGTCTCTTTGGAAGAGCAGCTGGCCATTTTCCTATACACCTGTGTCACCGGTTTACCTGCAGAGCATGTTGGGGAGAGGTTTCAGCGGCCGAAGGATGCAATTACACGGTATGATAGATCCTTAATTTTGAACCTTGAATTTGATTGTCTGTTTTCAATAGCTACTTTTGCAAAATGGTCAGCATCCTCTCCTCCCCACCATTCTATACATCAGTAATTACACCCCCCAACATCATCATGCCAGTCCCATCAAAGATGCGGTCAAACCGCAAGTTCTGGCCATACTTTGGGGATGTGATCGGTGCAATTGATTGCATCCACGTCCCCATAGCACCTCCTCCTTATATAGCCTCCTCATTCCGGAACCGCAAAGGACTCCTTTCTCATAAATGTCTTTTCGCATGTAACTTTGATCTCCACTTCACATACGTGCTCACAGGATGGGAGGGGTGTGCTTCAGACACACAGGTATACGATAGTGCTCGCACACGTGCTCTGAAGATCCCCGATGGTAAATATATACTTGGTGACCTTGGCTTCCCCTCCGACCCAAGTCTACTTGCTCCATATCGTGACGTTCGGTATCATCTGGCGGAATGGGACTGTGTACGGTATGTCTTTCTTCTTTTTTACTTATTTGTCAAACTAACAAAATGCAGGCCCGAGAATAAGCAAGAACTATTCAACTTGCGGCATGCATCGGCAAGGAACGTCATTAAACGAACATTTGGTGCCCTCAAGAATCGCTTTCGGATTTTACTTCTTCCGCTTCCATACTCAATAGAGATTCAAGCACGCATTCCGCAAGCACTTTGCGCTATCCACAATTATATACGTTCTCACCAGCCCAACGAAGACAATGATGTCTCTGACGACGACCTGGAGGACACCTCCGACGATGAATTTGCCCCCGAAGCTGAAAAAGGAGGTACCGGAGAGTTGCGTGATACAATAGCTCAAGCGATGTGGGATGATTATTTGAAAATCAGGCGCGCTCGAGGGTTGGACAATCTGGATGACAGCGATAGTGAACTTGATGCATAGTACTGTACTACAAGGCATGAATTACTCATCCCGCATTCTGATCCAATGCCATGCTCGATGCCCACGCCACCGACAGCGAGTGAACAAGCGGGCGCGCACATGCAGGCGGCCGCCTGTGTACGTGCTCGTGCTTGTGCGCACGCGAATTGGAGGCCGGGGACAGTTGACGGCAACAGCGACAGCAAGCAAACGAGCAAATGCATGCAGGCACCTGCGTACGCGCTCGTGCTCACCCGCACGCGAATCGGAGGCTGAGGGGTGGTGATGATGACAGCGGTAGGGAACGGGTTGGACGAGGGGATTGATGGTGGGTGGTGACATACATGACACGTTGATGTTCTTCGACGTGTTGTCGTCATTGCGAGGTGACGAGTGAATTAGAGTCATCGTCACCACAATATGACTAATTGGACTTACCTCCGTCTCCTCCTCCTCCTCATCAATGGCGCGGTGCCAAGCAAGCCTTTGCGTGTTCGGGCATTGTTGTCATAGCCGGGGTTATGGGTGTGCGCTCCCGGGTCCTGTTTTTGTCGATGCTGAGCTATGAGCGGAGTGTCGTCGTTGGTGGACACGCTCGACCTCATCGTTTTCGAGGCAATGGCACGTATTGTTGATGCCACGAGCGCTCTTGTTATCACTTTAGAGGCGGTGTCGTTGTTCATCGGCTGGGTTATGACTGGAGGCACGAGAGGGTGAACATGCCAAATACATGGTGAGAGGGAACATACCGTTTACATGATAGTGGGGACGGGGCAGTGCTGTGACAGCCAGCGCATACGTCGAGGTTGCCGTTGAGGTAGATGCACACGGATGGTGGTGGGACGAGGATGGGGCAAGGATAGAAGTGAGAGGAATGGGACAACACCGTGCGCATTTGATGGCACGACGAGATAATTCCAACACATTGTCAAGTAGGTGATGGCGAGATAAAGTGAATGACGCACCCGAGGAGGGGTAGTACCAATGGGCGAGGACGAGTGAGTGAGGGAACGGCTTATAGTCGACTATGTAAAAGCCGGTCTGTAGCCGAAGCCGCGGCAACAAGTCATTCCAACTGGTAGCGAAAACGTTGCGAAGTATGCGGGATACTAATCTCACAAAGTGGCTCATCACTTAGCAAAGTGGGGGCAAACTAGACACGAATGATTGGACTTAGACCATATCTCTTATCCAACAGTGGGAAGGTCACAATTTAGGGGGGCTCGTGTGCTGCAGCGACGATTTACGGGAATAATGAATTGATGTCCGTGGTAAACTGGCCTGGACCCTTTCGGATCCCACCAGCAATTTTGTCGTCCATCCATATAGAATCTGCCCTTTGTCATACCCGAGGGCAGTTGATGAGCAACACTGATTACAACGTAGGAGACCGAGTGGCTGTAGAAAAAGTAAGCCTGAGTTTGTACGCAACTATTTTTTCTCCGGAGGCTCTATTGACGGGGCCACGGTTGGTTCGACGATAGGCAAATTTAAACCTGAGGGTTCACGACACCTATCAACCTTCCATGCCCAACCTGGACCCTGTTCGCAAACACTTACACTTGCGCCGCCTCACATGATGTGAGCCAGATCGACATCAATTGATTCTGGCGTCCGCCACGCTCATCACACAGACATCATCATCCGGGCCTCGAAGTCGACTTCTTCACCTCCGCAGCTTCGGTATTTGGTTAGCCTATCTTCACACCAGGCCTGTTTATTTCCGGAGAAAAACTGCCGCCAGCGTGCGAAGGACGAGTTGAAATGCTTGTTTATGGCATGGGGTATGCTCCTCGGCTCCGTAAAACTTGCGGTACGTACTGCACCGTGGAGCCTGAGGCCTTGAGGCTGGAACCTGGAACCTGGAGCCTGGTATCGGCGTCCGAGTGCATCAAGGAGTCGGAGTCTTTACATAATCAATGTTGATATAGCTTTGAGCACCAACCAGGCACGGCCGGGCCGCAACGTTGGTTAACTTCACAGAATCTGCACATGCTTGACCAAATGTCTACTAGACTCATGACTCATCTCTCTCAGGGTTTAGGACCGAGAAATTGGTTGCACGATCCCTAATTCGACCCTCAGTTGGCCACCATGATCCCCTCGGTCGTCACCCAAGTCGGCCTATGTGCATGGCCACATTAAGTGCTAAGTGAGGCAATAAGCAAGATATTCGCCGAACGCGCCGTCGGATCATCGCCACAGGTATGAAGACACCTTCTGTCACGCTGCGACCTCCTGGATGGACTCATTTAAGTAATTGGAGGTACCGGAGGAAATTGCACTCCGCACCCAGTGGCATCACGAGCGCGGTGTATATCTAGGAACCGGAGTCTGCGAGTCATGCCCTGAGAGTCTGTCATCAGCACTGATAATCCCATGCGTTCTCTAGCACAAATAGCCATGGAGGGTCCAGTTCGGGAATGAAGCCACAAGCCTCCAGGTACGCAGAGTTAGTCTCCATCGTGTAATAATTGTGCGCGCTAGGTAAAATCAGCTGAGCGGCCTTCCACAGTATGTAGTCTGAGCCTAATAGATTAAGGGATTGCGATGGTACCTTGCTTGACACCGGTTTACCCAGCCCCATGCTAATAGTTACGGCAAACTCCCAAATCTAGTTATGTTAAGCATCTGCCAACCTTCATTTAAGAACGAGGACCCACCCCTCTTCGGCCCTTCTTCCTCTCCCTGGCGTCAGACACCTGGATACGCCAGTGAACTGGCCATGTCCTCCGATTTACTCTCTTCCATGGAAGCCCTCCAGATGAACGACTATACATCACGTACGAGCATTTGTTGCACCTTTAAGTTTTGCCAAGCTTGATCTGGTCAATAGTCATTCTTATCACCGCTGTTGTATATGATTACCGTAAGGCCACTTTTCGCGCCTTATCCTTTACAAACTCACTACCTCCGCAGTTCTCACCTTTTCACGAGAGGTATGATTGTTCCTAGTTTCCGCGATCACGATCGTTGACTGACAGCATTTAAAGATTGATTATATTTGGGTACGAGGACGATCATCATCTATGCACTGGATCCTTGACAATACTGTAGGGTAAACCTTGGACAGCTGTCTCTACGTTGTTTGTTATAGTGTGTACACACACCACCGTATGCTTCAGACAATTCGAAATTGACGATTTCGTAGGTCCGCTATGTCGGCCTTTGTTGGACAATGTGAGTCTATAATCACTCACGCGCACGTCAAAGTTGACAGCGAGTCTTCTTCAAGCATTATTGGCCTTTGTACGTCCTGTTTAAATCGTGCTGGAGCCTGTTCAGTTGATCAGATGAGTCTACAGTCGGAAGTTCCTTTGTCCCAGGCCCACAAAAAGTCAGTTCTTTTGTCTATTTTGCTTTGTAGCTTCACTAATGATTTTCTTCTCGTAGACGTACGTATTCGAATTCAGATTGTAAACCTTTCCGATTGACGATTTTATAGTTGTAAGCACGCCCGTCTACTATTTACTACGACATGAATGTGAGACAAGGATATTGTGAAGGCAGTATACTCGTCATGGTGTCCACCTGGGGGTACCTAATATTTATCGTCGCCGCCGACTGTGTGTCATTGTGCACCCGTATTTTCCATTTTCACGCTGAACACACATTTTGCAGTGGTTATGATAATGCGGGTGTATGCAATGTGGAATCGATCCAAAACGATTCTTTGTTTCCTTTTGATCATGTATGGGATGCAGGATGTCGTTACTTTTGTTTTGGTAGGCATCTATGACGATCCCAGTACCCACCTCTCAGGTACGTCGCAACCTGCGCTGTGTACGTCCCTTCAAGTTCACACAGGTGCGCTTCATCGCATCGCATGCCACCCCTTCTCCAGTTACGGTTTCTCAAACGCTCGGCATCTCTACTTGCAATTATACGTTGAAGAACGTTCCGCCCCTGCTCGACGTATATATTGATCTACCGCGATTTATTTTCGGCTCAGTGCTTCTGGTTCTCGCCGTCGTCCAAGCGTTGAAGCAGTCAGTGGAGATGTACAAGGCGACCAGACAGTGGCAGCCTAATCGGTACATGAAAGTGCTCGTCAGAGACGGGATACTTTATTTTCTAGTGTACGTCTCTCTCCCGCTCGTCGGTGTGCGTCGCTCGATCTCCCGAAACGGATAGGAACGCGCTTTTCAACGTCGTCGCACTCTTGGCGGACGGCACCGACCTAGGTGGCGACACGATTCTCTTCATGATCGTGTTTTCCAACGTGGCCATATGCGTCTCCCTACCTCGGTTCATCATCGACATGCGAGAGTTGTACGATCGCGTCTCTCGCGAACGTTGGCGGTATGGGATCGATAGTGGATTTGGGGCGATCACGGAACCTAGTTCTGGTCAAGATGCTGGCGTGTCTGTGATCGACTTCATGGACGTGTTGAGTCCGTCCCCGGAGGGGGACGCGATCGGACTGGAGGAAGCGCCAATAAAAGGGATTGATGACGATCGGCCTTGGGTTTGACTTGTGCAGGATATTTATAATAATTTATTGTCATACAAGATTGTACTTTGTACTCGCATTGCATGGACTCATGAGGATCAAGGGCGAGGCGTCTGGAAAGTGTGTCACCTTGTGAAGATGATAGCCTGAGAGGCCGGATATTTCCGAGCCGAGTCGTCTGCGTCCGGAACGCGTTCTGAGGACAACTACCAGCACTTGCTGCCAACCATGTACCGCACCTTTGCCGTCCCCAGGCGACCCGCTGGAAAAAGCCTCGTCAGACAAAGGACGGTGAGCATCGCTTTCATTTCCATATTTTGTTTTTGTCGAGAAGAAAGGAAAAAAAAAAACTAAAGCTAAAACGTTTTGAACCCGACAGCGACGTCTGGCAAGCACCAATACCACTCCTACGTCTACGTCTACTCCCGGAACCAGCACCAGCACCGGTGCCACGTCCACCACCGCCGGCTCAGCCACCGCCAAGAAGTCCAACCGCGTCGTCCAACGTCTACTCTTTTACTCTGTCGCCGCGACCGGCACGTTCTACGTTGGCAGCACGTTTGCGTCCTTCCAGAACCAGCAATACCGCGACCTATTCACCCAACACGCCCCCCTAGGCGACGTCCTCGTCGAGTACGGCGAAGCACACCACTGGGACGACATCACCATACAACAAGTCGTCGTCGCGACCGTCGATACCGCCAAAGCCGCGTATGAGTTCGCACTGCGCCAGCTCGGACGAACGGCGGACGGTGCACAGGACAGGCAGGACTCGACGTCGGACGCGGACTCGCGTGAGAGCAACAAGGGATCGATGAGCGAGGCCAAGGCGCGTGTCAAGTCGACTGCGGCGGTGCTCAAGACGACGATGGATAGGTCGAGGGAGAAGTTGTCGCCCGAGGCGACTGCCAAGGCGACGGCGCTTGCGAAACACAAGGCGGCGCAGCTTGCGGACGAGTTGGACGAATTGGTCAAGAAGGCTGAGGCGGCGTTGGCCAAGCCCGTCGCGTTGGTCGTCGAGGCGACGGCTGCATCGGCGACTGCTGTGTCGACGGAAACGCCGACTGGGAAGGTCGAGGTGCTTGTGGTGTCGGGCCAGGCGGAGAAGGAAGTGGAAGATCCAAACGTGTATGGAGCGCCGTTGCCTATCGGTTTTGAGCCGCCGCCTGGGTTTTCTAGACCCAAGCCGAAGCCTAAACCTGTGCTTCCTGAAGCTGAACCGCTTCCGCTCATTGCTCCGACCGTTTCCGACGTCGCCGTTTCGCAGCCCGTCATTTCGCATCTGGCTGGTACAATCGACGACCTTGCGTCCTATCTGAACGCAAACCCTGCCGCGGCGGAAAAGGCCAAGGGGATTCTTGATACTGCTAGGACTGACCTCACCGACCTCGCTGCGCGGTTCGACAAGATCAGAGAGGACGAGAAGCACGAACTCGAGGCTAGACTCGATGACCAAGCTCGCGAATACAACACCAAGCTGCTCGAGCTCGAGCTCGAGTCCCAGGATAAGCTCGCATTGCAAAGGGAGGACTACGAGAAATACGTTGCGGAGGAAAAGATGACGCTCATTCAGGCGTACCGGGAGAGACTCGATACGGAGCTCAAGGGACAAACCGAGCTGATGAACGAACGGTGAGCGTGTCTGAAGCATGTACGTTTGACATGGAGTTCATGTTTGCATAGCTTGAAGGAGGCCATCATCGCACAGGGCATCGAGCTCCAGCGCCGGTGGATTCGTGAGGTCAAGGTCAAGGTCGAAGAAGAGCGTGGTAAACGACTTGCTCGTCTCGACGAACTCGCTGCGGGGCTCAAACGTCTCGAACGTCTCGCGCTGGACAACTCGACCTACCTGGACGAGAACATTCGGGTGCACGGCATGTGGACCGCGTTGCGCGCCATGCAAGCGGCGATCGACGCGCCGGAGCGTAAGCCGTTCCGCGAGGAGCTGCGTATACTGCGACACATTGCAATCGCCAAGGACGACGTGGTGGTGGCCGCTGCGCTCGAGTCGCTGGAGCAGTCGGACATTCCGGACGTGGGCGTGGAGCCCTTGGCGGATCTGACGACGTGGTTGACGACGTCGGTGGCACCGCGGGTGTCGAGCGTGGCGCTTGTGCCGGATCAGAACGCGGGCGTGCTGTCGTACCTGGCGTCGCATCTGTTGACGTCGTTGCAGTTCCAGCGACACGGGCTCGCGTCTGGGTCGGACGTGTTGAGCGTGCTGTCGCGGGCCGAGTATTACATGAACGAAAAGGACTTGGACAATGCTGCGCGCGAGTTGAACCAACTGAAGGGGCCTGCCAAGGAGCTCGTGCACGACTGGTTGGAAGCTGCGAGAAGGCGGTTAGAGGCACAACAAGCAGTAGAGGTAAGGTTCTTTCGAGACGTTCATGGGACGTATTTCGTTGACGTGGACGTTTCGTTCAGGTGATACAAGCACAGGCGACGCTAGCGTCGTTGCTCGTCGTATAGATTCAGGGATGATACTCTTTACGCATACATTGCAATCTAGATCAATTATCCGGACTTTTTTTTTTTTTCTATTGCGCGATGATATGCTCATAGTTGAGAAACGTCTACTCCGCCTGCATGTAGTGCACAGTCACAAATGACTTGAGCGCGACGCATGACGGCCTGAACGGTTTCCTGGCCGTTCTGGCCTCCCCTGGAGACCTTGACGAGACCCGGAAAGATGGTGGCGCCTACGCGATCGACGTCGCCGCGCTCGCTCTGGAGACATCTCCGAACGAGCTCGATCTGTCGAGGGAAGAGCTGGCTGCCGATTTCGGGAACAAAGGAGCGGTAAAAGGTGTCTGCGCCGCCGCCGCCCGAGGACGGTGAGCAGTGGAGCATGCGCGAGAAGGCATAAGCGGATGCGAGGATGGGGGAGATACCACGAGCGTGATCGCCGAGACGTGTAAGGAGCGTAGGGAGCTGTTCTTGGAGAATGTTAGCGATGAGTTCGGGAGAACAGGACTCGACGGCGGCCGAAAAGGTCTGGCGACGCCATACGCCTGCGACGACGGTATTTCCTGAGGGCCGAGGGTTAGCATGCGCTGATTCGAACGGGCAGGGGCCGTACTAGCAAAGAGATGTTCGTGTATGCGCGTGAGCTGGACGTTGGCCTCTGGCGAGTTCGTGATCAAGAGCATGTTGATGATTTCGGTGCTGATGAGCTCTGAGAGGGCGTGTCTGAGGATGTTTTGAGCTTGGATCGGGGAGGCGCCGTCTGGGGAGAGTGTGTCGTAGGCGGGTGTGCCGGTGATGTCGGTGAGGGCGGCGAGGTAGATGTCGGAGAGCGGTGCGGGGGGTGTGCGGATGACGTCGGCGGCCCAGCGGTTGAGGAGGCGCTCGAGCTGGGAGGCGGCGTTCTTATGGCGGGTCGGTATGTGTTATGTATCTGTTAATCGACTTGGTAGTACAAACCTTGATGGAGAAATCGTCGATCGAGGTGCCGCCCCTGGACGAGTCGGGGCTGGCGATGGCGGGGCCTTCGAGGGTGGCGATTCGAAGACGAAGCTGGGCGACTTGTTTCTCTTGTTCTTCGAGCTGCCGGCGCTGTTCTTCTACCTTTTCGTGGGCGATGCGCTGGGGTGGGGGGTGAGTCCGATCCAAGTACACGTGCGAGGACACTGACGAAGTTGGTGAGCGCATAGCGGTACTGTTCGCCGCTGACGACGTCCATCTGTTGCGGGTAAGCCATCGACGAGCCATGGCCGATTGACGCTGGCCACAAGCTGTAGACCAAAGACGGCCCGCTGACGGTCCGCTTTACCTCCCCCGGAAGAGCCCGATAACGCTCCCGAACTAAATCGCCACTCACTCACTCCATCCTCGACATCGACCATGACTCGCAAATTCTTCGTCGGAGGCAACTTCAAGATGAACCCCGCAACCGCGGCGGAAAAGAGATCGATCATCACGACCCTCAACCAAGCCGATCTCGACCCCACTACCGGTGCGTATCCGATTGCGCTGCCCGATCCCACAGAATCTCAAGCAGAACCAAAGAGGTCGTCATTGCCCCTCCTGCGTTGTACTTGATACCCCTACAGGATCTCCTTCGCAAGGACGTCCAACTCGCCGCTCAGAACTCCTACCACCAGACCTCGGGTGCCTTCACCGGCGAGATCAGGTCAGACCGATCTCCTATCTCAGTTCGCATGTTCACGAACATGTTCTCTCAGTCCAAGGCAGCTCCACGACGCCGGGATTCCCTACGTCATCCTCGGTATGTTTATTCTGCACATTCACCTCCGATCCGAGTCTGACCACGACGATCAGGTCACTCGGAACGCCGCACCCTGTTCCACGAAACTTCTGAGTTCGTCGCGACCAAGACCAAGGCTGCCTTGGCTTCCTCTCTCAAAGTCATTCTCTGCGTCGGAGAAACGCTTGCGGAGAGAGAGGCAGGCAAGACCACAGAGGTGGTCAATGAGCAGCTCCAGGCCGTCGTGGACGTACTCGGAAAGGACGACTCTCAGTGGAGGTGTGTGATTCCTTCTCGCCAGTCTCCAGAACGTGATCCGAACCGAATAGCAACATCGTCATTGCGTACGAGCCCGTGTGGGCGATTGGTACGGGCAAGGTCGCCACTTCTGCACAAGCACAAGAGGCCCATGCCGAGATCCGCGAATTCTTGAAGGCCAAGGTGTCTGTCAGCGTTGCAGAGACGACGAGGGTCATTTACGGTGGCTCTGTCAATGCCAAGAATGCGCCAGAGATTGGTGAGCGGATATCGCTTTCCCTTCTCTTGCTTTGTGGTGATCATATGCATTGAATAGCCGGCCAACCTGACATCGACGGGTTCCTCGTGGGCGGTGCATCGTTGAAGCCCGAGTTCGTGGATATCATCAATGTGAAGAGAAAGTGAATTAAATGATAGATGACCTGTAAACAATAGATTATCGGGGAGTTGGCATGTAGTTGAGTTTACTGGTGTACAAACACTGATTCCCCCGTGTCGGTGACGCGTTGTGCTTCTTCCGTAGACTATCGTCTGTCGGTCCGAGGTATATCTTTCAACTCTCCTCGAGCTTCTTTCCTTCTTCTCTCGCTTGTCGCGCGCGTCTCTCCCTCTTTTTGCGCACCTCCCCGACTGTCAATCAATTCCAGTGCAGGTTTAACACAGATTCCCCTATGTATCCGCAACCATGTCCATCGACTCAAAAACACAGACTGGATTCTCTGCGGGGAATGGCCAATTCCACTCCGGAATATTAACATGAGTACGTGTCGTATGGCGTCGTCGTCTTGATATCTCGTTCTATTACTCCCCCAGAATCGCCGATGGGATTAGCTACCCTCTTGCTCTATGGCTGGTTCAAGTCGACGGAGACGGACCGAACCTGCCATTTTGCACGGTCCGAGTTCTTGGCCTTGGCCCTTACTCATCCGTCGCTCCCCTGTGGAATCGCATGCGCCGGTCTCTTGGTAGCATGCTTTGGTCTTGGAAACGCGTTCCACGACCTCGTGCGATGGACGCTGACGACGAAAAGTGGGTTTCTTTGTTTCCGAATGACGCATACATGATCGTTCCTCAAGACCTGAAAATCCACGAGAAAGAGGCGGACGACCACTCCCTCGAAAAAGATGTAGATGATCTCTCTGTCGACAAAGCTGTCGGCTAGAGAGCGTGAAAAAGCTTCAGTTCTCAAGCATCACAGCTAGTTGAAATGCACGTACCACATTTTGTCTTTTTCCATGAGGCTTCTTAGTGCATCTGTTTCGCCCTCATGTCGATCATAGGTAGACCTACCCTTATCATTATTGTTCCCTTTCCATCAGAGGTTCGAATTTATAAATATGCAGAGTTCGATATTCGAACGTTCATAGGTCGTTTCATGCTGGTGGGCGGGAGTAGTCAGTGACTTCACAAATTCATCGTGCACTGGGGTCTTACCGTTCTCACGTCTTCGACTCGACGCTTTCTTCACACTGCAATGTGTAACAGGGCGACGAATTTCTTGATCGGTGTTCTCGACAGCACAACGTCGTGTGTGCTAAATAACAATAATCATATTCATCACCACGCTGAGCTTGGTGGCAATGATGGACGAGTTGGCAACCAAAGTGATTACTACGAGTCGGAAGGACAAGTCGCAAGCCACCTTAGGGTGAAAGCTCTGGGAGGCAGCAGTTCAGTCGAAGTGGGGGGAGAGGAGGAAGAAAACGATCATCCAATCGTTTACAATCGCGGTCATCGGGGCCTAACATCAAATAGGCCAAGGGAGAGTAAGCCATGTCTCCTGACTTTGACCGTCTATTTGGTCTGGACCCCCATTTCATATTCTCTGCCACGTCACAGGAGGGGGGAAAAACGGATTCTTTGATGGGCAGGCTGTCCGTATCAGCCAAAATTTTAGAACGTCCGACCCTGTAATCCGATCACATGTTCGAGCGAGAGGATGACACAGAAATGCCCTGTCAGCGTCCACTATCGATCGCCGATCGGAGTCTGTCTATATCAAGTGCCTTTGCAAATACTTCAGTCGCGTCCGATATTTTACTCACGAAATATTTACCGACGAGGCTCCCAGTGGCACTGTAATTTATGGCAGGAACCAATCGATATCTCCAGTGGCTTCGTTGCGCCGCCTTCAAGACCATCGCTCCTGGCGAAGTAGTCCACGTTGCGCACTCGGTAGGTATACCGCCTTGCTTCTTAGAAGTGACACTCAAGCACCTCTCCCGCA
>JBBPMF010000691.1:3289-19209 GCA_038090175.1 Austroboletus eburneus | reverse complement strand
ATTGGTGATACAACTGTGGATGAGTCACACTAAATAAGTAAGTGGTATTGCAAAGATAAATGGTAAAAGAAAGAACCCAAGCAGGGCTCAAACAGTGAGGGTCAAGGTCCTTTGGTATACAGGGTAAGTGAAGTAAGAAAAAGAAAGAGGGGCCCAATGAATCGTAACATTACCCCTGTTGTATGGGTGAGACTGCGACAAAACCTTTTAATAGTCACCATGACAAGACCCAGTCTCATTGTTGTCAGCTTCGGTGCTGACAAAGAACTCATAGTCATCTGCTGCCGGTGGGGAGAGAGGAGGGGTGGGGATCTGACAAGGAATTTGGACATTAGGGCGTCGACCAGGTGGGATGGGATGACCACGGTGTGAGGAGGAAGAGCGCGAAGAATGGGGGGACTGATGTGTAGACAAGTCTGAGGAGGAGGAGGCGAATGCGCAGGGTGTTTGTGGGTGCATGGGGCATGCACGTTGGGGGTGTCCTGGGGAGTGCCTGTGGCAGATGGGACATTGATAGAATGGGCAGAGGGGACGGCGGTGCCAAAGGCAGTGGCATTGATAACATGCTTCATGATAGCGAGGGTGATTGGGAGGAAGGGACCAGACTCCTTGGTTACTGGCCCAGTAGTCATTGGCATGGTCTAGGGCGGTGACTTCCTGAGCAGAGAGTGCCTCAGAAGATGCAGGGGTGGAGATGTGGTTATCGCCGGTGGTGGCAAGGTTCTGGAGATATCGATCTATGTCGATGATAAAGTCGGTCATGTCTAACTGGTGCATCAGTTGGACAAGGTCGTGTTCCAGGGTCTGGTGGAGATGATAAATGTGGAGGTTGGTCAGTGCCTGAGTGGCAGAGGTGGTAGGGGTGGCAGCAGAGACAGCGATGCAAGAGTTCATCAGGAAGAGACGATATATAAGGGCGAAGGGGAAGTAGGGTTCCATGTGGGCATTAAGTGCCATAGTGAGACTGGAGTCTCAGAGTTCAGTGGCGATGGTCGTGGCAAGGTCATCATCGAGGGGTATGGGGTGGTTGGGTAGTGCAGCGGGAGGTATGGACAATAGGAGGCGAGTGGGGCAGTTGGAGATTCGTTGGGCGAGGGGAATGGGTATAGTAGCGGGGACAAGGGGTTCAGGGTGGGTCCAGCTAAAGCCAGGCCATGCAGATGGAATGCCTTCCACATCGTTGCAGAGGCATTGGATCAGGGAGGGGGGAGGCACTGGAATAGGTGCGTCACTGAGCTCGAGGGGGTTATTGGTGGGGGTGGTAGTGGACCAGCCAGCTTCGGCAACGTCAGAGGGGACATTGCTGGGTGCAGGGGAGGGTGCGGAGAGGGTGATGGACATGATTGTGAGGGGTTTGGTTTGGTGGGAGATTGAGAAGATCAAGTGACGACGTTTATAGTCGTCAAGGAGGGATGCGGAGTTCTGTAGGTTCCATGTAGGTTCCCAGGAGTCTTCCTTGGCTGTGTATCCCTTCCATTGGATCAGGAAGGAACGGGAGGATGGGGGTCTGCGATGGTGGATGATTTTCTCGATTTCATATTCCTCATGCCCATCAATGAGGTCAGGCAGTGGGGAAGGGTAGTTCAGCCTGTGAACGGGGTTTTCGTGATAGGGTGATAGAAGAGATGCGTGGAACACTGGGTGGATTTTCCACGATCGTGGGAGGTGCAGTTCATAGGTGATAGGCGATAGCACCTTGACAATGGTAAAAGGTCCTTCGTGTTTTGGGGTAAACTTTGGGTTAACAATAGAGCATTTGAGGTTTCTGGCTTTGAGCCAGACTTTGGATCCCTTGGTGAAGGAGCAGTGGTTTCGGAAGGCCATGCCTTGGCGAGCAAGTTCATGGGCAGCAAGGGCTTCATTGCAAGCAGCGACGAGGGATTTGAGGCAGTCCTCAATGGCAGGGATGTGGGAGTCGGTGATAACCAAGGGAAGGGCACAGGGTTCATATCCCATCATGAGATAGAATGGGGTCTGTCCGGTGACAGAGTGGGGGCAGTGATTGTGAGCAAACTCAGTGTGAGGGATGAGTTCAGACCACATGGTGGGGTTACTTCCACAGAAGATGTGGAGGTAAGTCTTGACTTCTTGGTTAACCCATTCGGTTTCACCATCAGTCTGGGGGTGGTATGCGGTGGAGAGTGCGAGGGAGTAGTTGAGAGCTTTTCCTAGCACTTTGGCAAAGGCAGAGGCAAACTGAGGGCCTCAATCAGAGATGATCCTGTCGTAAAGACTGAATCGGAGGAAGACTTTGTGGAAAAAGAGGGCTGCAACCCCTTCGGCGGTGATGGTTTTCTTGGTAGGGCAGAGAATTACCCCCTTAGTAAGGCCATGGTCGACCACGACCAAGAGAGTATTGAACCCCAAGGATTCGGGGAGGTCCATGATCAGATCACACGAGATCTGCTGGAAGGGGTAGGTGCAGGTGGAGCGGATGGGGATGAGTGGAGGGACAGTGGGGTGTGTGTTGGCTTTGTGTTGTTGGCACGAGACACAACCTTCGACGTACTTGCGTACATATTGAGCGAGGCCTGGCCACCAAAACTCAGCGGTGACGAGTTGACGAGTCTTGAGATAACCAGGGTGATCAGTAGTCTCGTGGTCATGGCAGCATTGGAGGATGGAGTGCTGGAGAGATTCATCGGGGGGAATATACACGCGTCCTTGGAAGGTAAGGATGCCATCTTTGTATTGCCAGTTGGACAGGTGAGACCGAAAGGCTGGGGGAATGGTTCCCTCAAGGGATTGGAGGGCCTTGAGAATGAAGGGATCCATCTTGGAATGAGACGAGATATGTTCTTGGAGCATGGCATCAACAACATTGACAAACAGGGATGGGGGGAGGAGGGTGACTCCTTCATTGTCAGCATCATCCGAGGGGATGAGGAGAGGGCATTGGGGCTGGCAAGGAGTTTACCAGGGACATGGATCATGGTCAGATCGAAATCTGCCAGGTTGAGGAGCCAACAGGCTTGTCGGTGGTTGAGGGTCTGTGCTGACTGGAAGTAGGTCAGGTTCTTGTGATCCATAAAGACTTGGACCAGGTGAGAGCTGCCATGGAGATAATGGTGCCAGGATTTCAGGGCTCACATGATAGCGAGGAGTTTCCGATCATAGATGTCATAGTTTTGTTCTGCTGGTGAGAATGACTGGGAGAGATAGGAACAGGGGTGCCAATTCCTGTTGGTATCTGTCTGGAGGAGGATTGTTCCCGAGGCGAACTTGGAGGCGTCCATTGCGATAGCAAACGGAGCAGAGAGGTTGGGGAGTTGGAGGACTGGGCATGCGAGGAAGAGTTCTTTGAGGCAATCAAAGGACTTCTGGCATTCAGGGGACCAGGCCCAAGGAGTGGTTTTCTTAGTGAAATCAATGAAGGGGCGGGCGACTGAGGAATAATCAGGGATGAATTGCCAGTAGAAGTTGGCAAAGCTGAGGAAGGAGCGGACATCGCAAAGTTTCCCTGGGGTGGGCCAAGATGCGATCCCATCAAGCTTGACAGGGTCCATAGTGAGTTGACTGGGTTTAACGATCATTCCAAGGTATTCAACTTTTTTGGAGGCAAAGTTGCATTTCTCGAGTTTGAGGTGAAGGTTGAGTTCCTTCATGCATTGGAGAACATGTTTGGTTCATTCAGCATGGGTTTTCTCATTGGGTGAGAAGATGAGAAGATCATCCATGTAAATGACGAGCCATTCTTCAGCAATCATGTCACGGAAGGAGTCGTTCATGAACCATTGGAAGGTGGTGGGGGAATTGGTGAGACCAAAGAACATTACGGTTGGTTCAAAGAGTCCTTTATGGGTGATAAAGGTGGCTTTCCATTGATGTCCGTCTTTGATTCGGACATTGTTGTAGCCCCATCGAACATTGAACTTCGTGAAGACCTTGGCATCACGGAGTTTGTCAACAAGGTCAGAGACTAAGGGAAGAGGATAGGCATCATGAAGGGTATGTTCGTTGAGGTATGTACCTGTAGTCCTGACATGGATGGAGTCTGCCATCCTTCTTTTTGACAAAGAAGAATGGGGAGGCCTGGGGGGAGTTTGAGGGACGTATCTTGCCTGAAGCAAGATTTTCATTGAGGAAGGCTTCAGTGGCCTTGCACTCATCTGGGGAGAGGGGGTAAATCTTTCCGACCTTGGGCATGAAAGATTTGTCGAGGTTGATCTCATGATCATAGGGGCATGAGGGGGGTATGTGGTTCATAGCTTCTTTCGAGAAGATGGAGGCAAAGTCAGAGTATTCAGTGGGGAGGGTGACCTTGGGTTTGGCTTTTTCGGCAGCCATGGCCAACTCAGTAGAATTCGTGAGTTTGGCGATAAGAGGATCGCCCTTGGGGATGAAGTGGTACCTGCATCAGATGATGTGGTTGACAGTGTAGTTATCATGAGCCCAGCGGAGGTATTGGGGTTCCGACTCATAATCAAGGTATTTGTAGAGGCATCCATCATAGACAGAATCCACTTGGACATGGTGAGGGGATCGGGGGGAGGGCTTGAACTGTTGAAAACGGGTTTCGTATTGATTCAAGTCGATTTTGTGGAGTGTGTAGAGCTCCTTGGAGTGGTCAGTGGACTCATTAATGGAGAGAGTCTGACCGAACCAGTTGATGGTGGGGTTGACGGCTTTCAACCATGGGAGGCCAAGGATGAGGTTTTGTCGTCCACAATCCATGACATAGAATAGGACTTTGTGAGCGAGTCCTTCAATGTGAACAAAGAGTTCGGTGGTGAAGCGAACTCCTCCCTTGTCTGTGGGGCCTTGGTTGAGGTTGGTGACATTGAGGGGGGAAGGGAGTTGGGTAGTAGGGAGCTTGTTTTTGCAGACAAAGCCCCAGTCAATGCAAGAGATATTGGCACCGCTATCAATGAGGGTGCGGGTGTCGACGGTTTTCAATGTGTGTGAGGGTACAATGATTTGGACAGGAATTTGCATTGAACCGGGCAGCATAGGTACAGTTACACATTGTATTTTAGGAGAGTCCCATGTCGGTCAAGGTCTTCGTTCTAAAAATCCTTCTTGGGAGGAAGGGTGAATTGGACATAACGAACTGTGAGGTCATCATCATTGTTGTCGTCGCAGGTCTGGAGTTTGGGGAGGTCATCGTTGACCTGTTCGACTCATTTGATCAAAGTCTTACGAGGTTTCTTTGGGTATTTTCCACAAGCATTGGCACAGTGGCCTTTTTGCCTGCAGCGTAAGCAACGTTCTTCCTTGAAGCATCACTCCCGCTCTTCGGGAGTTAGCTTGGGGGGTCTGGGGACGTTGACCACGTCGACGTCCATGGCATCAGGATCAGGGGTTTTCTGGGAAGGGGAGGAGGTGGAGGGGGTCTGGTAGGACCGGTATGTGGGGGTGGAGTGGGTGCAGTGTTGGTTAATGATGGTCTGAGCATGGTCACTCTGGACTTGGAAATGAACAGCTTTTGAGTACCATTCGTCAACTTTAGTGGAAGCCGTGTCCATGGAGAGGATATGGCGGGAGAGGGGAGGGGGAATGCCAGCAGCAAAGTAGTTGATCAGGACGTTCTGATCAGTGATACCCGAGAGGGCAATGTTGTTTCTGAACTCAGCTATGTGCCGAGTAAGTTCGGAACCATAAGATCCATTTTTCTTGGGGATGAGGCATTCCGAATGAAGCCAGTTGATGGCTTGATTCTTGGTATCCTGGTGCTCAAAGGCACTCTTGAATTTGGTGAGGAAGTCGTTGAATGTTCCGAAGGAGTTGGCGGCGATAGCTTCTTCTCGGAAGGTAGAGGCCCAGATGGCAGCCGAGCCCTTTTTCATGTAGGACAGGGCATAGGTGATTTTCTTATTGTTGTCATCATAAACGGCCTTGTTTATGATGAGGTAGGTCCTGATAGAGGATAGCCAGGGCATGGCATCGGTGTAAGAGCTGTCAAAGGCGTCGGAGGCTCCAAGATGGAGTTCAGTGGGTTTGGTTGTCATGGTGACTTGGGCTGGGGGTGAGGGTAGGTTAAACACCGGTTGGCAATTGACTGGGATTGGGGATGGTGGGGTGGGTACTCTGGGGATACTAAGTGCTGCAGAGAGTTGATGGGCAAGTTCTAGGTCCTCAGGTTGTTGAGGGATGATGAGGTCTTCGTCAGTGTCAGTGGGGTTCTCTGAAGAGGGTTCGTCAGTGTCTGATAAGTCAAGGGTTTCCCTCCATGATGTGAGGTTGGGATAGGGTCCAGGGTTTCTGGGGCATTGGTGGGCAATGGTGGAGGCTTATATGATGATAGCCAATCAAGGGAGATCTTAGACCTTTTGTTATGCTCGATGTGGTCAAGAGTAGGCCTGCAGGGGTTCTAGGGCTTACTGTTGCTATACAGCTGACAGGACAAGAGGGCCTGACAAGGGGGTTCCTTGACAGGGAAGCTAAGGCCAGCATAAGACTAACGTTGGGTTGAAGGGGATCCGCTCAAGGGTCTTCCTTGGCAGAGATTCTGAGGACTGTTGAGGACTAAGAGATCAATGGGTCTTGGGATGTCGCAGGACTAGCGACAGATTGAGGGTTCAAAGGGAGTGTCCACTCAATAGTAGGACGAGGACTGGGGGACCCGAGAGCAACTCCAAGATACTAGGTAAATTGCAGGAGATCTAAAATAGTGAATACACCTGAGTACCTCTGCCCATTCTATCAATGTCCCATCTGCCACAGGCACTCCCCAGGACACCCCCAATGTGCATGCCCCATGCACCCACAAACACCCTGCGCATTCGCCTCCTCCTCCTCAGACTTGTCTACACATCAGTCCCCCCATTCTTCGCGCTCTTCCTCCTCACACCATGGTCATCCCATCCCACCTGGTCGACGCCCTAATGTCCAAATTCCTTGTCAGATCCCCACCCCTCCTCTCTCCCCACCGGCAGCAGATGACTATGAGTTCTTTGTCAGCACTGAAGCTGACGACAATGAGACTGGGTCTTGTCATGGTGACTATTAAAAGGTTTTGTCACAGTCTCACCCATACAACAGGGGTAATGTTACGATTCATTGGGCCCCTCTTTCTTTTTCTTACTTCACTTACCCTGTACACCAAAGGACCTTGACCCTCACTGTTCGAGCCCCGCTTGGGTTCTTTCTTTTACCATTTATCTTTGCAATACCACTTACTTATTTAGTGTGACTCATCCACAGTTGTATCACCAATACTTATCCAATAACGTCACACCTGCTCCGTAGTGACTCAGCTTCTTCGCAATTCCATCACTTTCTATTGCTGACTCACCTTCTTCCATTGACCTACCCTTAACCACTTGGCTTGCATATATAAACCTTCGATACTCAGGTGTATTCACTATTTTAGATCTCCTGCAATTTACCTAGTATCTTGGAGTTGCTCTCGGGTCCCCCAGTCCTCGACCTACTGTTGAGTGGACACTCCCTTTGAACCCTCAATCCGTCGCTAGTCCTGCGACATCCCAAGACCCGTTGATCCCTTAGTCCTCAATGGTCCTCAGAACCTCTGCCAAGGAAGACCCTTGAGCAGATCCCCTTCAACCCAACGTTAGTCTTATGCTGGCCTTAGCTTCCCTGTCAAGGAACCCTCTTATCAGGCCCCCTTGTCCTGTCAGCTGTATAGCAACAGTAAGCCCTAGAACCCCTGCAGGCCTATGCTTGACCATGTCGAGCATAACACAAACCAACCTCACCTTCCTTAATCCATCTCCTTTGAACTTGCTACCCTGTTCATGATCCATGCCCACCACTGGTCACCCACTATACTTGGAGCCCACTGCAAGGGGATTGGATTGAAACCAACTCCTCTTGCACCCCATCACTACCATCATTCTCCTGCCTCTCACCACACCTTGCCAGTATTACCAGAACACAGCTGTCCCACCCAGAGAACCCCACCTTTGACCAGTGCCACCAGCTTTGTTGATCAGAGTGAGCACTAGAGCCACAACTCGTTAGGAATCACAGAAATTCAATGCATATCTCACCCAGAACAATGCTGATGAAGTTGTTCCCCATACAACAGCCACTACCACATCAACAAACATACAAGTTCCTCCCCTTGCCTTAGACATCTCCAAACTCACATCCAAATTATCCCTTTCCAGTCTTGCTCTGTCCCCTGATCATGCTAAGCACAGCACTCAGTCAATACTCTTCATTGTATTCCTGAACTTTTCACTATGACCTGCCACCTTCTCACCCATGCTTACCCCACCTTGCTGCTCTCACTCTTTAACACATCAGTTCCATGCTGCTGAGTATATGCCAACCATGACTGCCTCATCTATAGCTACACAGTCTGTCTCCTCATCATTCACTGCCATCCCCTCATCAGCACTACTGCCCAATGTAAAACCGCCCACACATACCTCCACCAATCTCCTTTCCTTTCTCATCCAACAATTGTCCACCATGCCCAGCAATGTTCCCATGCCTGTGCCATCATCAAACTGAGTGCCAGCATTTGATGATGAGATGATGAAACTACTCAAGTTTCTAGACTACTTTGAAGAGCTCACTAAGGCCACTGGTCTTGGTGACACCAAGAAATGCAAGTCCATCACATGGTATGTCAATTGCATGACAAAAAGATTTTGGACAACCCTATCAAGCTATGCTAAAGGTAACTACACAGCACTCTGAAAGGAGATCATCAAAAAGTATCCTGATGCTGAAGAAGGTGTGTGCTACATGCTATGTGACCTTGAGCACATTGTTGCCCATTCCACCAATGACAACATCACCACATACAAAGACATCATGGAATACTACCATCAGTTTTCATACATCACCAAGTGGCTTATCACCAAAAAGAAGATTGCTATGCATGAGTGCAACAGGTACTTCTGGAAGGGACTCCCATGCTCCATTCACTGCACCATTGACCACTGTCTCAAATTACAAAATCCCTCAACATACTCCCATGATGTATGTTCAAGTGAACGAAGACATCTATGTTGTGCAATGTGAATCAGTCACTGGTTGTGACATAGCCACCCAGATTGAGGCAACCACTGATGATGCCAGGGAGTCAGAGGTTCATGCTATCACATGATTGAAGGCAAGGATAGCAAATTCCCCTTCTACTACCCCCAGAGTCTTGACCCTGCCCCCAGCCACACCAGAGCCATTGAAGCCAAAGGCCATCCCTTCTGCTTATTCATACAAGTCAAAAGTGGCAATGCCTAATGCTGCCAGACAAATTTACCAAACAATCCTCACCACACCACTTCCCAGCTTGTCAGTTGCTGACATTCTCGCCATTAGTCCAGATCTCTGCAAAGAGGCTGTCAAGCATTGCTGGACTTAGTGCATATTCAACACAGCTGTGACGCTTACATCAACACATGCTCCAGTTCAGATTGAGCATGCCACACCCCTGTGCAAACTTGAAGTCACACTAAACAGAACCATTGTGAAGCATGGTCTATGTTGAAGGGATGCTTATCTACAGCCTGAGTAGTGTACTTGATGTATATGAGAAAGGCTTACATAATATGTAGTGTAGATAGTATAAGTGTAGAGTTTTAGACTCCACTAAACTGAACACTTCTTGTTTTATCACCATCACCTGCAAGCACACCCCATTTCTCCATCCTCAGTGAGTAATGCACTACATCTATGGTTAGATAGGTCATGTATCTGGTATGTACCCTGCTTGCTGCAACAAGTGGTAATACAGGCTTGACACCTCATATGTGTCACCTGGAACCTGTATGTTTAACAGTATACTCAATGAAGGATCTGAAATTGTTATCATTTGTAAAGATATCTGGCAGAAACTCAATACTCTGATCAATGAGCACATTGGCATGAACATGCAGGCTGCCAATGGAACCACCCAGGCCATGTGTGAATGCATTGAGATTGCTTGAGATTGATGTCAGAGAAATCAAAACTTGGGCCCATGCTTATGCCACTCCCACTGCTTCCTTCACACTCTTACTAGGTTGACCATGGCAGTGCTCTGTCTGACTTGAGAAGTATGAAATCAATGAAGATGTATTTGTCATGGTCCATGATCTCATCAACCCCAAATTCTGTTGTGTCATTCCTACAACTTAGCGACCATTTTCCCCTTGACCCCCCTCATCCACCAATAGCATTTTTGCATGCCACCTCAGCATCTTATCCCTCATGCACACCTCCCTCACAGAATACCAACTCCACCAGACTTTCTAGCTCAATCTCATGCATCATGTTTTCAAATACAAGAAAGTCACTATATATGTAAAGCCAGTTTCCACCACTATGCTGCAATATGCCTAAATTGAGTGCTGCTTTTCTGAAGACCCACTTAAGTCCCTGCCATCTCTCTTGCCCCATTCAATTGACTTCTCACCAGAACAACACCTACCCAGGAGTGGCTCAACAATCTTGGCATTCCTACAAATGACTTCTTGTGGCTCAAGAAACAAAAACTTGCTATTCAGATTCTCTTGAACAATGAGCTAGGTCTTGCTTGGAATGAAACAGAGAAAGGATGCTTTTGTGATAACTATTTTTCACCTGTTGTGATTCCAACAGTTGCTCACACCCCATGGGTCCATTGCCAGCCTCTGATTTCACCTGGAATTCATGATGAGGTCATCAAATTAATTCATGCCAAGATTGCCTCAGGAGTTTATGAAGCATCAAACAGTTTATACCAGTCATGCTGATTTTGTGTCACAAAGAAAAATGAATCACTTCAAACTGTGCATGACTTACAGCCCCTCAATGCTGTTATGGTCAAAGATGCAGCCACCCTCCCTTATGTTGAGCATTTTGCCAAGCAATCTGCTGGTCAGACTATTTATTCAATGATCAATCTATTTGTTGGTTTTGATCACTGAGCACTTGCTGAGCAGTCCTGCAACCTCACCACATTCTAGACCCCCCTGGGCACTTTCTGTTATGATTTGTTGACCCCCTCTTTTCTTTTCCCTTATGATTACTTATCATGTACACCAAAGGACCTTGACCCTCACTGTTCAAGCCCTGCTTGGGTTCTTTTCTTTTACTATTGTCTTTTCATTCCCACTTACTTATTTAGTGTGACTTGTCCACACTTGTATTACCAACCTTTATCCGATGCCATCACATCCACTCTGTAGTGACTCAGCTTCTTCGCAATTCCATTGCTTTCTATTGCTGACTCACTTTCTTTCTCTGTCTATCCTTAACTCTTTGACTTGCATATATAAACCCTCAATACTCAGGTGTATTTGCTCTCTTAGACCTCCTGCAATTTATCTAGTATCTTGGAGTTGCCCTTGGTCTCTCAGTCCTTGTCCTACTGTTGAGTGGATGCTCCCTTCATACCCTTCGATCCATTGCTAGTCCTGTGACATCTTTAAACCCATTGATCCCTTAGTTCTCAATGGTCCCCAGAATCTCTGCCAAGAAAGATCCTTGAGCAGATCCCTCAACCTGTCATTAGTCCTACAACGGCCTTAGCCTCCCTGTCAAGGAACTCCCTCATCAGGCCCCTCATCCTGTCTGCTGTATAGTGACAGTAAGCCCTCAAAACTCTGCAGGCCTATGCTTGACTACATCGAGCATAACAGTTTCTTCATAGTCAATTCCAAAGTCTTGGATAAAACCCTTTGCAACAAAGCAAGCCTTTTTACAGCCATTGCTTTTAACTGCATAGACTCATCATCCTTTGACAGATTTGCAACCCTTAGGTAGATCCACCAGATTCCATACTTTACATTCTTGAAGGGAATTATACTCCTCCTCTATTGCTTTCTTCCATTGTTTCTGCTTCTCTGAAGACATTTTTAACACATCTCTATATTGTAAGAGAACAGCAATGGAAGTGGAGTTGACTGCCATAGAGAAATGGTGACAAATCCATTGTGAACTGTACATCTCACCAAGATCAACATTATTGGTGGATTCTGAAGTAGAGATATCTGTACTTTGCTCCTTCTGAATTGAAGGTAGTCTTCAATGAAGATATCTTTCAATTTCTATTGCAGGATGATTACTGTAGGCATTGTTTGACAAGATCCTATGCATTGATCTGCAACTAAATCATCTCACTTCAGCAGGTGGTCTGAAAGTAGATCTCTCATCCTGTGAAGGATGGTGCTGATGTGGTCTCTGACAAAATTCAACAAATGATTCATCAGGATGTTGTCAAGGAGATAGCCAGACATGTGGTCCTTGTGAAGGAGATTCAATATCAGGAGGAGGAGAATCAGTAATAACAAGTCTCTTATGTTGATATCGGTCTTGGTACTCTGTATGATGTCCAGTATCAGGTTGTTGTCTCTTCTCAGCAGGATGCATAGGAGAAGGATGATATAAGGGTAGATCATCATTAAAAAAGTAAGGGTAAAAGACCATTGTTTATAAATGGATTCCAGTCATTGGGAGTAGATGGTCCAGATGATTGTCCATTGTTTGGATGATCTGGTTGATTGGGGTGATCTATTCCTAAAGGTATTGGAAAATAAAACTCTCTGATCAGTTCTGGATTCTGTGTATCAGAGGAAGGTCATTAAGTGCAATATTGTCTTCTCATGGAAGTTCATATTCCACAGGATTTGGGTCAGGTCCATCAGTTCCTTTGTTTTTGAAACAATAAGGAAAAGAATTCTTATCAAAGGTGGCAGTATCAGAATCGACTTGAATTTGATCTGTTTTAGAATAGAATGTCCATTCTTTAGTATCATGTGGATAGCCAATGAACACCATCTCCACAGATTTCACAGATTTTGGAGATAACTTGTTCTTTCTCTTTGCATCAGGTATATGGACATAAGCCTTACATCCAAAGACCTGAAGATAGAATACATCTGGAACTTTATCAGAAAAAAGCTCTATAGGTGTTTTCCACTTTGTGCAATGAATTGGTTGATGATTATAGATGTGAAGAGCTGTGAACATAGCATCCTGCCAGAAGAAATATGGCATGCAGGCATGGTGAAGTATGGAGTGAGCTTTCTCCGTTATAGTACGATTAAATCTCTCTCTGCATGATTATTCTGTTGAGGAGTATGGGGAACTGAAGTCAGATGGGTAATACCTCTGGACATGAAGAACGAGTGAAGTTCTCCAGCCAGGAATTCTCCTCCTTGATCAGAATGGACTAAGGTGACAAAGGAACCAAGAAGATTTTCAGCCCAGTGGACCATATTCTGAAAATGAGATGCAACAGCACTTTTCTGGTTGACAAAGACAAGCAGAGCATAAGATGAATAATTATCAATAAAAATGAGAATATATTTGGCCCAGTGATGAGATGCAACAGGCATAGGACCCATGAAATCAGTATGCACCAAAGCCAATGGATGATCAGCATGCTTTGAAGAAGTGGAATGAGACAATGAAGGCATCTTGCCAAGAGTACATTCTTTGCAAGGAGGAAAGGAAGAAAAGGAAGAGAAAGATAGTGAATCAGAGGTGGTATGAAAAGCTTGTCAAAGGGCATTCCTAGAGAGATGACCAAAATGTGATGTCAAAGATAAAAGGAGAATTGGTCTGAAAGGGTGCAAACAAGGGAGGCAGCAGAAGTAATCTGTGATGACTGAAACCAGTGCAGCTTGTTGGATGGTGATAAGGCGGAAGCCTGTATTGCCAACATGCCAGCCTTGTGCAAATATTGGTTGTATCCCCTAAGATCTCACAACAATACACCTGCATCATTAAAGTGAGAACAGACAAAAGATGATTGGATGCCTTTGGAGCATGCCAAACATTGGTCAAGGTGATCAGAGGAAAGGTATGATCACCATGTAGTTGCTATAGAATGATGGTGCCAGGACCAATCATCTGCATTGTGCCAGTATTGGCAACAGTGGCAGACTTTGTAGTAGTGCCAAGGTGTATGAAATCATCTATGAATGGAGAGAGATGATCAGTGATTCCACTATCAACCAACCAATGAGAACAGGAAAAAGATGATGGATCTCCCTTGATCACAGCAGCAACATAATCAGAACCATCTATTCTTTGCTGGGTATGATAATTAGAGTACAAATAAGGATCTCCCATAATCCCCTGAAGATGGTCTCCAGATGCATTATAAATGGGCTCAGGAAGGGGAAATGGAATACTCTAAATAGTAACCTGATTAAAATCAGCATGATTATTAAAATGGTCTCTTTCAGAGACAAGACCTCCAAGTGATAACTTAACCACCTGTTTCTTTTTCTTCTTTGGCATCCCACTATGCTAAGACTGTGCTCCAACCTCTGTGGGTTGAGTAGAAGAAGTGGGTTCAAAAGAGGCATATAGATAAATTCATATCAATGCCAGTTTCCTCAGGATCAGAGTTTGCCCAATCTGTATGAACAAACATCGATTCATCACTATATCCCATAGGAGTTTCCTCTTGATCAAACTCTAAGTGATCTAGGAATTGATCACAAACGTCTCCAGAATCATCTGGGGTTATCTCTTCTTGACCAGGTGTTTTCACCTGATTGACAAAGCCATCAACCTGGTGGGCAGATGCAGGAGCCTTCCTCTTTCCTTTAGCCTTTTGTTGTTGATAGGCTTGTCTCTTCTTCTGTTTAGAATTATTGTTTGGATTCTTCCACACAGTAGATCTCTTCTGGCCATGAGAAGGACCAGAGAGTTGATTCAAATGAGTAGTCTGTGGTCTCCAAGCATTTTGTTGAGGAGGACCATGATGAATCATTGTAGAAATTTTTGAAGAAGAAGAAGGGTGTGCTTGGACCTCAGAGTTCTGAGCAGCAAGAGGCAGATAAGAGTGAATGGCTCCATGAAGATCTGCTTCACCAAGTATTTTGCTAGTGACAAGGTCAATAGTAAAGTCACTTTCCTTGATGGTGGCAGTAAGAGTCAAGGCAAGGTGGAAATAGTTGGGAGGCAATTGATTCAGTATGATCATTGCACAAAGAGATTGAAGGATTTCAAGGCGTGCAGCAGTCATGCACTTGAAAAGAGAGTTGATAGAGGAAATGTCATCTCCTGCATGAGCAGGGCAGATGCAATAATTGGAAACTTTATGGAAAAGATGGAATTGACCAGCTATGCCTTTAGTTTTATAAAGGGTGGAGAAGGTGTCCCAAAGAGCTTTCACAAGAGATGAAAAAGTGGTATGATCAATCTAATCACAACTGACATTAGCCAAGAGACTATTAGAGAGTGTGGCAATCATAGCACCATGGACACATTTGTCCAACACCTTCCAGGTGACTTTATTCACAGCATCAGAGCATCTAGCATAGGTAAGAGTGCTTCAATGAAGCCAGCAACACCATGCATTTGAAGAATGCCATATATGCACTTCTCCCAAATGTTGTAGTTGCTTTCTCCCATAAGCATGGGGACTCGAAAATAGGTGGTGGTGTCAATCTTGAAGTCTTTAGGAAGGGTAGACATTGCTATAGATATCTGTGAAAAGATGAAGGGAGATCTGGAAAGTCATCAGTCCAGTTGTCATGAATCAAAGATAGATAGAAAGGTTGAATAGGAACCAGAACAATTGAAGGTGCCATTATCTGTCAAGGTAGTCCCAGATGTTGTCTCCACTTTCTCCATTTCCTCTGTTTCTTCAATGGATTCCCTTTCTTGCTTTCCCATAGTAGTTGTCATATCTTCTTGTTAGATAGAGGTCTCAATATATCAGATAAGATAGTATCAGGGTCTCAAGTCCATGTAGGGCTCAGAATGATGTCATCATAATGGAGTTCTTTGAAGAAGAATGGACTTTCTAATGTGACATCATCAAAATAACCTCTATGAGCAATGAAGTAATGTTCTGAATACGAATGAAAAGGAAGATAAATGATATGAGTGATGAGGGAATTGAGTTGCAAGAAATTGTCATAAGAGCATTCCATGTTCATCACATAAGTTGCTCCATGATGTCTATCTATAGGCCAGAGCAAAGAAACCAGGAAAGAGAAGAGAAGATCAATTACATATTTGAAGCCTTCTACATGCTTCTTCTTCCATAGCAGCCTGTCTAGGTCTTCTTGGAACAGCTCTTG
>JBBPMF010000690.1:0-19239 GCA_038090175.1 Austroboletus eburneus | reverse complement strand
TATACATTTTGGCTCGATTTGTGGAACTTTATGGGTATCGTGGCTTCTGTTCCACCTCGACCGGACCAGGTGCGACACCTTCATCGAGCCTTAGTTCTAAGAGTGCTGTTCTAATCCTCACAAAGATAATCATGCCTGGGGCCATCCCTGAACGGCCATCTTGGTTTCCTGGCGCGCGTCTCAACTATGCAGAGAACCTACTCTGGAGGGATGACTCTGCCATCGCCATCACAGCGGCCTATGAATATGATCTTATTCCTGCTAAATCTGGCGAAGCTCAATTCGGTAGTGTGAAGCAGTATACTTTCCACGAATTGAGGGAATTGGTCCGCGTTATGGCTGCTGCAATGAAGAGGGCCGGTGTACGTGTAGGCGATAAGGTTGCAGGTACGTTTAGTCAGATACTTTTCTACCTGGAACTGATTCGCGTTCCCGATTTTGCCATGGGTGCATTCATCGCGAGTAGCTATCATCACGAACTCTGTAACTGGCGTGGTGATAGCTCTCGCCACCGCTTCCATTGGTGCTATATTCTCCAGCACGGCAACCGACATGGGTACGTCCGGTATTCTTGACAGGTATCGCCAAATTCGTCCAAAGATCCTTTTTGCTTCTTCTGAGACGGTCTACGCGGGAAAGACTATCAACATCACGCAAAAGATCGCAGACGTGGAGAAGGATCTGAGGACAGGTGGGTATGGGTTAGAGAAGGTCGTCGTATTGAGAAGCGAGAAGACCGGGTATCTGGTGCAAATCCCCAACTGGTAAGCCCTTTGACGATGGTCTTTTCGGGTACCCTAACAGTGAACGGTCAGCCTGACTCTAGACGCATTCTTGACTCCGTCGTCTGTCGTTGAAGATTCCCCATTGTCATTTGAACAACTGCCGTTCGATCACCCTCTATACATAATGTATTCCTCAGGAACCAGTGGTCCTCCTAAATGCATCGTGCATTCTGCTGGGGTGGGACTGCATCTCATCGCTATCGAGTTGAATGAGATGCTGATAACACGTCTTCCTGTCATTTTGCAGGGTGCGCTCGTGAACAGCAAAAAGGACTGCCACATCGCTTTCGGAATGCTGCCGACTGACGTATACTTTCAATTTACCACTGTACGCACATGCTTTGTTCGATGATTTATGATCTCATCCAAATTCCCAGACTGCGTGGATGATGTGGCCATTCATGCTTTCGGGCCTTGCGTGTGGAACGCGCATCGTATTATACGAAGGCTCCCCATTTTACCCTGACGTGAAGGAATACATGAAGTTCGTTGATTGGACTGGGTAATGCATCCCTTGCTCTTATTTCATCCTTCATTTCATCCCGTTTCCCTCTATATATAGAACGACACTCCTTGGTACCTCGCCTCGTTTTCTTTCGGAATTGCAGGCGCGCAATATCGATCCGCTTTCCATCATTCCGCCATTCACACCCTTCTCCGGCCTCCGCGGACTGCTAGTGACCGGCTCGCCACTGACAGCTCAACTTATGACCTGGACTCTGAAAGCATTCGGCGGGAATTTGCACATAGGAAGTACGAGCGGCGGTACAGACGTGTTTTGTTCCTGTCAGTTCTCCAATCTCGGTCTTCTGATGAGACTAGCACTAACATGGAAGTATGTCATAGTCGTGACAGCCGTTCCGTCTCTTCCCCTCCATGCCGGCGGTAGGTCCCTTCTCGTCTCAATCCCCTTGCTCTTGATGTTTTCTGGAAACAGAACTCCAAGGTGCAGCCCTTGGCATGGCCGTGTCCGTTTTTTCACCATCCGCTCAAGCCATACCAATTAGTTCTGGTGCGCCTGGGGAACTCGTCATCACACGCCCACACCCATCGATCCCCCTCTACTTCCTGAATGACACTCCGAAACATGATAAATACCTATCGGCCTATTTCCGCACTTTCCCTCCTGGCCCCGACGGTACTCCAGTATGGCGGCAAGGTGATTTCGTCGTTCGTAACCCTGCCACCGGCGGGTTCGTCTTTTTAGGACGGAGCGATGGGGTTCTCAATCCCAGCGGCGTGCGCTTCGGAAGCGCTGAAATTTACAAGCTTGTTAACTGCGAGACGAGAGGCTTGGAAGTCATTGACGACGCTCTGTGCGTAGGACAAAGGAGAGAGGGCGACGAAGACGAGCGGGTGCTCCTGTTTTTGAAGATGAAGAAAGGATACCAAGGTAAACTAGGAAACGAGTTGCGAAAGGAGATCAGACGGGTGATCCGCGAAGGACTGAGCAGGAGGCACGAACCTGCAGGAATATTCGAAGTGGAAGACATACCTGTGAGCGATCGCGTTGTGCCCTTTGGTGCAACTGACTGACTTTTTTTCCCTCCGATAGTATACCGTCAACGGTAAGAAGATCGAGATCGCGGTGAAACAGATTGTCTCTGGTGTAGACGTCGTTCCGAGTGGGACAGTTGCGAACCCAGAGTCATTTAAGCTGTACTACAAGTACAGAGATTTCGAAAACATGATGAAGCAGGAGGAGGGCGTTGATATTGGATGCGGGGGGAAGGTCAAGGCAAGGATGTGAACGATCCTACCCTTTGATGTCAGTATCATGTCTCTTTGATCATCGTGTCTCTTCCCGAAGTGGTGTTGTTACTGAATGGAAATCAGGTAATGCTAGTAAGAATGCAGCACATACTTTGTGAAGTTTTAAAAGTGTTGTGATGGCAATTAAAAAAAAAACATTGGCACGATTTGAATCTCACACCCTAGGGTACCGAACAAGGAAGGGAGTCACCACGTGCCACCGCAATGGTCACCAACACAACGTTCGTCGCCCGCAGTCTCGTTCACTGGTGCGGCGGTACCCATTAAAAATTTCAATGATAGTACATAAATGATATAGTATCACACTGGGACGAGTATACACTGGAACATACATAATCATGCGAACGAGATGAAGCACATGCTCGGTTCGGATTTTTGTCGGCGCATTTGGGAGCTGTGACCGATCACCCATTCATAGAGACACCTGTAGAGAACCACTGCTTTCCAGTATTCAGGTCGCTGTGCGAGATGAACCCATCGAGTCTGAATGGTGTTTGCAAACTTGAAAGCTTGCTCACGTCGATCCTGACTGCTTCACAGGGACATTGACTATAGGTCCCTAATGAGTCGCAAATGAGGTGGAAGCCGTGCTTAGAACTTGTTGTTACCCATCATCCATCATATGTAGGGAAACGATCACGATGCTCGCAAGTATAGTCAGATATACAAAGAGTAGTCCGCTTGAAAAGCACCCTACAACATAAGAACCCTGCATGTACTCGGATGCGAACGTCCAGAGCAGAAGAGAGGCCATGATTGCATTTGTGAGTAGTACATGATGTGGGGTTCGACCAATCTCCATCTGCCTGTCCCTTGAACCAAGGGACGAAAGACGTCTCTCTCGTCCGCAAAAGAGGAATGAACGCCTAAATGTTGAGTTTGGTACGCCGCCAGTGACGACGTTTGGCATTGTACTGTGAATCGAGAAAAAGCGTTGAGCGTTTCGACTTTGTACGACTAGCGAATGCCTACTTGAATTTTAGTGTCTGTCTTGAGACGGAACCACTGGGGAATCGGCCTTAAAAGTATGGCTTAGTACAGGTCTGCGTCATCGTTCGAGCGCAGATGCCTCACCGGTTCTGGCGGGCGGCCTTGGCGAGGATTCGTTTCGTGCGGAAAGTCTTTTGCGAAGGCTAACGAACAGGCTCGATGAACACAGAACGCCCTCCAACGTCGTGGAGACTCACCATGTCGGTTCTTTTGCTCGGGGTTGACGTCGATGACGAGGACGTGTGGGCATTAAGGTTTCGTGTGGGACTTGCTACTGTACAGTTGCTGACTCAGCGGCATCTCGCGTTCCTCGAGTCACGTGTTATATTATATTGAATGCGACGGAAATGCACACGTCTTATTCTCTCGTCGCCATGCACTTGTTCAAGCTCTGGTTCTCGTTGTTGGCAGCGGCGGTCTGCGTTTTCGCGGTTGAGCCTCCCACTGATCTCGTGATCGAGACCACGTTTATGCCTGATGAATGCAAACAAAAGGCAGTCAAGGGAGACACCGTCTCTGTTCACTACGTGAGTGACGCGACGTCATTCTGGTTCTCGTCTCACGCAGTTCGTCGTCAGACCGGCACCCTATTTGATGGCGGCAAAAAGTTTGACTCGAGGTGTGTAGATGGCTTTCTCCGTCTTGAACGTATAATGATGCCCGTGTTCTATGTAGTCTCGACCGTGGTCAGCCGTTTTCTTTTAAACGTGTGTTTTATTCCCTTTTTATCTCGCGTGGCCGTGGTGCTCATTGTGTCTCCTAGTTGGTGTTGGTCAAGTAATTCGTGGTTGGGATGACGGACTGTTGGGCGCCTGTGTTGGAGAGAAGCGCACGCTCACCATCCCTTCAACCTTGGGTTACGGTCCGTTTGTCGTCCTTCGCTCGATTGGTTTTTTATGTTGTGTGACCTATAGGGAGCCGTGGTGCTGGTGGTGCCATCCCTCCAAACGCTGCTCTGGTATTCACCACCGAAGTCCAGGGATTAACGCCTGTCAGACGCGACGAGCTTTAAACACTATTATGTTAGACGAAGGTCCGAACATATTTATTTAATGATTGAAAGCATGGATCTACCCTTCACATGGAGTGTCATCAGGTCAATTGGCGTGAACGATGATATAGTGATTTAGATGACGGTCCGCTTCGTTTCCGGTCCCTTGAGATTGTCCTTGACGAGTTCATTGAACTCTTCCCTAAGTATAGCTTCCCGCCTCTCCCTCTCCTCTTTCTGCAACTTGAGGATACCCCGCTTTTCCTCCGCACTGATGACCTGGTTTTCCTTCCTCATACGGACAGCATTCATGCGCTTGTGCCTGCTGCCACTCATCACATACCCGACAGATTCGAACTGGGCGATCTCGTCCGACGTGAGACCGATTTCACCACGACGGGGGATACGTGACTGCGTGTCGTCTTGCAAAAAGGCAGCCATGGCACTGCCTTCGCCACGTAACAATGCACCACCGTAAGCGCGCTCGTCTATCCTCTTGGATGCAATCGCCTTCAGTAGAGGTTGAGGACCGACGTTCATATCCTCCTCGTCGTCCTCGTCGTCCTCGTCATTCACCTCGATTCTGGCATGCGACGGTATAGTAGTCGGCGGCGGCATCGACGCACCGCCTTGAGACGGCACGACAAACGGTGCCACGACCGAGGGCTTTTTTTCGATCCATTCGCCCTCGTCCTCGGACACGCGCGGAGAAGAGGGCGCAGGACTCGGGCTCGGGCTTCGTGGACGACTTTTACTCTCGCTTCGCCGGGTACGGTCTCTAGACCGATCTCGTTCGCTATCGCCGTCACTGGGCGATGGACGTCTTCGTTCTCTTCTCTCCTTTTCTTTTCGGGCGCGTTTACGCTCTTTACGCTCGCGACGACGGCGTTCTGGTTCCGAGTCCGAGTCTGACGGCGTTACTGAGCGGTCTCGCTTGGACTTTCTGCGAGACGAACCACGCTCGAGTGATCTATGGGAAAGCAATGAGACCAACGGGAAAAAAAGGGGGGGCATTGAAACGACCACGTACAGCGCGCGTACAGGTGCCTTGGGCGAAGGAGGCCATATACTTAACGTCGACCCTTCTCTCTGCAACCTCCGGCTAGGGGGACAACTTTGCTTGAGCGCGCGCGTTCGCAACGTCACGACAAAAAAACATACCCTTCCAAATAGTCGTTATTACCGCCCCGTCGTTCGTACGTGCCGTTTCGTGGTTGGCGATTGGGATACATGCTGTGCGCCGGCCCAGGCGACGCAGGGCGCGTGTAGTCGTCGTATTCCGGTGAAGCGCGTCTGCGACTGCGGCTCGTGCTCCTGGCTCTGTGCTCATCATCGCTCCCGTTGTCTCGGTCTCGAGCTCGTTCCCTGCTCCTGTCCCTGTCCCTGTCCCTGTTTCGGTCGTCGGGCCACTTTCGACTGACCTCCCGTCGTGGGGGGCTCCGATCGTGTGTGCGGTAACGATCCCTCTCCGACCTCTTCTCCTTGCCTCTGTCGCTGTCGTCACCACTGCCTCTGTTCCTCTCCCTGCGTTCTCTGTGGTGTCTGCGTGATGGCGACGGAGACCTTCCACGGCGTGAGCCTGGATAGACGACCTTTGGGTCTTGTGGGACGAGGCCCATGCGCGAAGGGTGTACGGTGGCCATCGTTGAGTCCAAGGCCAAGTGCTGAGTCAGCAAATTACAAGTACTAACTAATACATCCGTTTTGCAGGGTAGAGCTGGGTGGTCAATATTCAATACATGGGGCTAAGGGTATACAACGATCTTGGATTCAAAGGCATGGACTATGAAAAAAGACGGGAATATTTTCAGAGAAAAAGGCCGCGTCTAAATTTCAGTAGGTATTGTGTCTTGTTTCAATAATCTTCTTCTCGTATCGAACCTCCTGAGGTACTCTCTAGCGGGAAGCTCGAATATTTCGCAGCCGACAAAGAGAGATTCCGGGACAATGTCCTTGCGTTGTTCCCATGGACTGAGGTCTACGAGCTCGCATCTGTCGATGGCGATGAGAATCATGCCAAAGCTGTATGCGTCGGCGAGGAGGGGATCTTGGCACTCGCCACGGAGGACCTCTGGGGCTGCGAATGGACGAGTGCCTGGGTGGATCTGCTCGACGACGAGAGATGGCTTTGAGGATGACTTTGGGTTGATGCGCTGAAAGGGATCTACGGGATCTTCGGATGGGGAGAGAAAGGCGGAATCCATGGAGACAGAGCGCCCGAAATCGAGGAGCTTTACCGTATCAGATGAAAGAGTGACCTGAATGTTGAGAAGGGAGAGATCGCCGTGGCTCAAACGAGCGGCGTGAAGGTGGGAGAGGCCATCTAGGAGTTGGTTGTGAAAGTCAATCTTTTTCGAGCGGGAGAGAGGGGGGCGTTGCCGGATGACGTCGTAGAGGGTGCGACCGTCCACGTACTCGAGTACCATGCCGACGTTCTCGAGACAGCCGAGGAAGGCGGCGATGTTGCGATGACGGGAGAGGGTGGTGTAGACACGGAGCTCTGCGAGGAACTGGGTCGTGACGTCCTGTGCGTTTGACTGGACTTCACCATTGATCTCGAGCTGTACAACGTCGGGTCTCTTTACGACGCACTTGAAGAGGACGGAAGCGGAGCCCTGGGCGCAGGGAACGAGGTTGGCTGTGGGATTGGGTGGTGCGGAATATGCGGAGGGAGTCGGGAAGGAGAATATGGTAGCCGGATGGCGGGGTGGTTTGTAGACGGGTATCGATGGGTTTGGTGATACCGGCGATGGGAGCTGCTGGTGTTGATAGTGGCCGTCGTCGGTCCCGACTTTGGTGTCGACGTCATCGTTGTCGTTGGCCTCGTCGAGCTCGACTGGATCGTATTATGAGCGTCGGCGAAGATACCTGGAGAAAGACGGACCCATCCACCAGTTCTTTTTGGACGTGAGGGTGACGCGTTTGACGTGCATGTCGTGGAGGAGGAGGAGAAGACACGAGTCGTGATGTCACTTCAGCATCGGTAATATGTTCTCACGCCACAGAACTTCCCACTTATACACAAGTCGTTCACTCTCTCCAATTTCATTCGCTCATGGCCAACGACGAAAAACCTTGCCACGAAGACCCGCCCCCGCCGTACTCCCTCCTCCTCCCCGCCGACGACGCCCCCGACGCCCCGCTCGCATCAGCGCCCACCCCCGCGCCCCCCGACGCACCCTTCATACTACCCCCCTCCGACGAGCACCTCCAATGCCATCCATACGACTCCTTCCTCTGCCACTCTCCCCCGGCCAACACCTGGATCGTTGTCGAGACTTCTCCCTCCGAATACACACTCGTCGTCCGTCTACCCGGTTTCAAACGCGACGGAATGCACGTATCCCATTCTTGCCCTCTCCACAACGCTTACACACCCTCCAGAACACTCGCCACAAAGAGGCGCCGCATACTCCACGTCGTCGCCGATTCATGGGAGCCCGAGGGTGGTGCGTTGTACCACAGTTGTCACCGCTGCGTGCTTACACATCCCAGGTCACTTTGAGCGTCGTGTCGCCTTCGGCTATGATGCCGAGCTCGCCCAAGTACGGGCCGAATTTGACGGCGAGATGCTTCGGATAATCGTACCCCGTCGTCCCTCGTCCACTTCCTCGTGAATTTTACCCGTCTGCGTCTCTTTATTCGCGTGTGTATCCCATGGCCTTTATTCATGGTATGTTGCACGTCTCCTTGAAGCACACCGACCGTTTGCTGCTCATTTTCAATCCAATGTATACTACCCACTTGATATCATTCGTTTTAACTCGGAGCATCATACATTCTCATCCACTTGCCTCGATGGACAACTACGTTACTTGTTATACATTATTTCATTCCAATGCCCGCATTGCTCTTTGCCTGTTGCTCAGTCCGGCTTTATACGTATCAACGCCTGTCTTGTAATTCAATTTAATTAAACGAAAAGCTCGTTCGAGTCTCCACATGCTTCGCGATGTTGTCTCCCATACGACTTGATTCCGGCCTGGACTCTCCGACGTCCGCCATCGGAGGAGCGTTGGCTCTACCCTGCCATAACAAGCTCTTGCCACCCTCGGCCGGATCTGACAAGGCGACGCATTATCATGTCGCACTGCGCCTGCGTACGACACTCGAATCTAAGACTTCTCTGACAACTGATCAAGTTGAAATTTTGATGCCAACTCCGACCAACGCTCCACCGGCGCTCACTTGACTTACCGACGGGAGCACTGCCGCTGTCGACGTCACATCCTCTCTGAACACCCAAGGCACAACCCAAGGCCCAGATGACGCACCCGGATTTATCTGGTATGATCACAACGCTCTGCGCCCTCTGTAATACCGCCGCGTAAGATGCGACGGATGAAACAATCAGAAGAAACTTCATGTCCGCCTACAAGCGTGGCTGCTGTCGGCAAAACCCCCTCGTTCGCGACGTTAATGTCCGGCCGCGGCCTCCCGGCAGTCCCATCGCACTAAAGTGAGATAATCTGCGCCGTTCGATACGAAGGCGTCAGCGGTGCCGGGGTGGAGCGAGTCTTCCTTCTATAGACGTTTCTTCTCACGTGTGTTGTTGCGCAAGTGTGGTGACGACTAGACCAACTCCTTCGAGCGATGGCCACGAACGCGTCTTCGGAATCGCCAGCGACACCAGCGCTTCAGACCCCAGCGAACATTATCACCGCTCTCGGCGTCGCCTTCAGAAAGGAGAATGGCGAATCCGTCACCGGAGAACGCATCGCTCAACTCCTCGCTCAAAACATGTCTCAGCTCGGCGAACTCGCTCGTCAAGGCAAACTCACTCCTCAGCAGATTCAACAGGTCTGGACTCTTGTCTAGAGCGATGCGACTGATCTCAGGCCGTTTGGACAGCTGAAAGAGTATGCGGAAAAGTACAAGCCGCCGAATTCCATCGCAGGGACGAGCAATACGGCAGGTACGACCGCAACAAAGGTGAGCGGTGCAATGACATCTGAATCACCCGCGTCACACGCCGCTGAGCCACTCCCCCTTTTTTTCCATTCAAGACCACCACCACCACGACAACTCCGACTCCGGCGACGACAGCCGCTTCGGCCATCAAGAGTGGCTCCCCTGCGCCCGTCCTCACGTCCACGACCGGAGACGGCTACCCCATCAGCCAAACGCTCAACACGACAAACCCCGGACCCGTCCAGTGGGCCACCGCCCAACAAGCCCGCCCGACACTCACGGGTGGCATGGCCGGCGGCCGTCTCTCAGGTCCGTCTCTCTCCGCACGCGCGCGCAGGCGTACATGTGACTCACACACCCCACTTAGGGACACCTTCCCAGGTCGCGCGGGGTGATGATGCGACGGCGCTGTCGCTCGACGACGGGCGCGTACGCCGGAAGAACACACCGGGCGATCAGAGCATGCGAAGATCGATCCAAGACCTCGTCACGAGCATCGATCCCAACGTGCGCATCGAACCCGAGGTCGAGGATGTCTGTTTGAGCGCTTTTGTATCCCCCGTCCCATACTGAACGCGGTGTTAGCTCCTGTTGCAGGTCGCGGACGAATTTATCGATTCCGTGACGAATTTTGGGTGTCGCTTGGCGAAACATCGGGGAGGGGATGCGCTCGAGGTCAAGGATTTGCAACTCCATCTCGGTATTTTTTTGTTTTGATGTGCCATCCGACCCTGCGTGCTTACCCGGCGCGTGAACAGAGCGGAACCACAACATTCGTATTCCTGGATTCGCCTCGGATGACACGCGCGTATCATTATCGCAGTCGGTAACGCCCGCCGTACCTGCACCCACCACAAAAAAGGCAGCTCAGGGCACGACCATGACCCTTCGCAGCCAGCGGTTGGCCCAAGTGCAACAAGCCAAGCGCGAAGCCAAGTTGATCTGAAGGAACTCTCGTTTCTTTTTCTGTTCTCCTATTCACATCATGTACCCTTAATCCTGCAATATCACCTGTATTGATCCCAGCAATAAAGCCGTAAGAAAACAGCGTTGTCTAGCAAAGTGGTATGATTGTATATAAGTTACATCCAGAAAAGCAGCTTGACCATCTCGAGATAGATTGTGAAGGGTTAATTAGTCGGTAATAAAAACAAGTCCTCTTTCATCATTCAAGCGAGTGCACAAGGAATCCCGTCCCGAAGTGACGCGATTGCTACTCGGTGCTGGCTGATAGCAAGGACGATAAAGACGTGCCATATGGCATGCGAGCCACCGCCGCACCAGTCTAGCCAATGAGAGAAACGCTCTGAAAGGAAGCGTTCAGGTACGTGGGTGACGTAAAAAACGAGGCCTATCAAATAAGAGATCAAGGATGGCCAAACGGGGTCTGTTATTTGCAGGTTATGATCAAAGGGAAGAGCATCGACGAAAGAAAGACTTACTGATGTATACAATCATTTGCCGTACGGAATGGAGGTATGACAGCACGGCGAGGGGTGCGATGGCAGTGAAAGCCAAGGAGAGGAAGAAAATAATGCGAACGAACTATCTCACCGTCGGTACTCTTGTACGCAAGTTGAAAAAAAATACCTTACCTTATATTCTGGATCGTTAAACCATTTAAAGAATGGAAATGCGTTGCCAGCTACGCCAGTGAGGAGACAGCAAGCGAGGAATAAGTTACCCAAATTTGGGTGACACTGGAAACCATAGTATACAACAGTGCCAACGCTGGCACTGATGAGCCTAGATAGCCTAGTCAGCGACGTGTTGTAGGGGACAATGGACGTGCTCACCATCCGATACCAACATAGTCTATTCTAGCGCAAAGATCCATTCCATCATGGTGTGCACAGCCCGACATTGTATGCCATACCACACTGCTGAACAAGCAAATGAGTGCAAAGCTAATGAACGCGGTTTCGGGAAGGTCTTGAAGCGAGGACGAGTTAAACAAAGGGACACAGTTTATCAGCCATAACATGAACGGAATGAAATGGGTATAGATGTTGACTAGAGGACGAGCGGGATGAGCGGGGCAGAATGGGCAACAAAGAAGTGCGCACCTGTTTCGTTATGCCAAGCAAATAAAGATAGGATGATAAGTGGCCACCTCTCGAGGGGAATAAATCTAAATAAAGCGTGCATGAACGAGACACGAGGCACGTGCGTGCACGACATACCTGTAACCTCTAGTTACGAAGGGGTTATTGCGCCACTGAGGTGGCAAGTCTACGTAGTGGATGAGTTTCGACCCCTGTAGGGATTGCTTGATGGCACAGGCGATGTCACGAGCCATGTCCTCTGCCTCGGTAACGTCGTCGGAGAGTTCCGTAAAAAGGTCGGAGGTCCTGATAGCCTCAAAAAAGGACGACAAACGTGTGCTGCCCGAAAGGGAGTGTAGGTCAGCAGACAGCATGTCCATTGACCGTAAATGGGTTTGGAGGGACTGAAACCGGGCCGATATGGCGGTGATATGCTTGTCCGAGAAGCGAGCGCGAACGTCTTCCATGACGGTGGACGTATCGGGTAAGGAATGGGAAAGCTGGGCACGAACGATGCTCAGCGAGGGCACGTCGGGGAGCTCTGGGAGAAACGAGCAGACGTCGGCTCTAATGCCACGGAGCATGTCGAGGGCGTCTGTGGCCCAGGCGCGAGCATCCTCGACGGTGTGTTCGCCTCTGATCTTGAGTGCGGCGGGGGCATCAATCGAGGCGATGCGGTTCTCGACGTCCTCGAGGTAAGACAGAAGCAGCACACGGAGGGCGGCGAGGGACTGTTTTGCGGATTGGGAGTGCGATCGTGTGTGCGGACGACGCTTGACCAAGGAGGACATGATGGTCCAGAAAAAAACATCGCAAGAACCTTCCTCCTTTTCTACCACAGATCACGTGCAGATTGCATGTCTCTCCTTCTCGTCGGTCTCGGAAATCGCCCGCTCCCAAATACGAGACATAGGTAGTTTCTGCCTTCTTTCTTTCTTACCATCACCCACTCCAAACAGCGTAGGACACCTCCTCATAGACGCACTCGCTGCCCGCTATGCCATCCAGCTGTCTCAAAACAAGACCCTCGGTGGTTTCATCGGCCGCTCTCATGTACTCGACATCGACCTCACCCTCTTCAAACCGAGCACGTCCCCTTTGCACGTCCATGCTCTGTCTCTGACCTTCCTCCAGATGCCCTCATGAACATCTCCGGGCCGGCCGTCGCCGCCGCACTCCGTCACTCTGTTCGCACACCCGCCAAGTTGATCGTCATCCATGACTCACTCCTACATAAGCCAAAGACCCTCTCACCGAAATTCGGCGGATCCGCCAACGGCCACAATGGTGTTCGAAGCGTCATAGCTGCCCTCGGAGGCGACCTCAACTTCTTTCGGATCCGAATCGGAATCGGTCGTGATGGCGATGCCGCATCATTCGTCCTTGGAAGGCTCTCTGCCGAGGAAATCGCGCATTGGAGTTATGGCGCTGGTCTGGACGACGTTTGCAAGCAACTCACAAGCATAGTTCTCGAATCTACAGCCACCTAATACGCCGCTATCCCTCCCATGACGTCTGTCAGATTAAGTAGCGCGAACTACGCGGCATGGCCCGCTACGAACAGTGTGGGCGGGTACGAATCGCGAAAAAAAATGTGCATGCATCTTTGAGTTTTCAAAATGACGCGTCATCCTCGGCCTCTAGTGTCAGGGTAAGACCTCAATAAAGTCATTGTCATAGGAAACATTGGGCGACAATTCTGCATAATACAAGTACACTTACTTTATCCATTCGGTTACAATCAGTATCAACACCCCGAAACTATTCGTCCGACCTCACGCGGCTCAGAGCGCTCCCTGTCCATCCTCGGTACACCTACCTAGCGAGGAGCTGTTGACAGACATGGAAAATTTGGTAGCCTTGGCGTTGCTGGCACTGGCAACAGCGTTCGCCGGAGCGCGTTTCTGATAATGGGTCTCCGCGTCCAATGAACTCGAACTGTGTGAGCGACGACTTGTCTACCAAATAATTGCCCACACAGTCCAAACCTGCGAAGGGTCGACATCGAGCAAAACGAGAGTCCCACGCGAAAGTACGGACCATGACGAAGGTTCCTGCACAGAAAGTGGCGTACCACTTCATGGATGGACGAGCTTCTTGTCTGCATCACACACTGGCAAATCAGGTTTAAGGATGTAGGATTCTGGAATGTTCACAGTAGTGAAACATTTGCCTCCATAGTCTGGCAGAATGCCGAGCTTGTTAAGGTTAGCTGTCAATGGAATTGTTGATGGACTGCGCGACTCATACCTTCACAGTTCTCGTACTGACTAGTAGGGGATGTATCTCCGTGACGGTCATCCTTCCCCTTGTGGTTTTGCTGGTCATTGGACGTCTGTCTTGTCTTCTTCGCGTTGTCGCATTCACGACTCACGATTCCTCAGGTGGGGGTCGCGCTCACCATATATATGGGTTCTGCGTGGATAACTGTTACTACTATGATGTCGTGCTTTCCATCGGAGTCGTTGGCCCGTGTACATTGAAGTCCATTCTAAAGAATTCCCCTGACAACAAGGGAAGTCATGTCGTCTCACCAATGAACACGGATCAAATCGAACACTCAGCTCTACAGCAAAAATCGGTGGTGAATACGGGCGGCACCGCGGCGGAGCCCTACCGAATAATCACTGACCCGGTTCATCAATGCCACTCATCAGTCTGCTGTTGAACACGAAAGGTAAAAGCAAGCGAAGAGATTATTCCCGGTGGAACACGACCACTCACATGAAAAAGAATTATATTAATCAATCTCCACTCTGACAATTTGATATATGATACGGCATATTCGCCGATGAACAGAGATATCTTCCATCCCTTCGACACCTTCGGTGCCTGGTGCTTGTAAACACCCTGACTTCCGAGGGCCTTCGTCTCAACACGTGCAAGTAGTAACAATTGTGCCTGTTGCACTATTTTGTGGTAGAACTACTCGTTGAGACAATACGACCACAATACACCAAAAGCGTCCTCTAAGGATGGACCGTCGCCGATGGTCGCCCATGTCCAGTTGTCGACACGTGAGACTGTGATGGAACTGCACACCGTTCCATCACAGTGTCACGTGTCGATAACTGACGGACAGCGTGTTCCCTGGCATCAACTTCCTTGTCAATGTCAAGGATACGCTGTCCGTCAGTTATTGCCGTTGCAGAACGCGAACCTCCAGGCCAGTTTGGAGAAGGTCTATATGGAATTAGTGCCCACAATTAGGTATGTGTTGAAAGGTCACAGACGAACCGGAGTAACAGGAACTCGTGTCATTCAGCATGAATTCCTGGTAATCCGATTCATCCTTTTTTGCAGATGGGTCTAAGGGAGCGAGGCGGGATAGATGGTGCCTGTTGAGTTTAAAGTTTAAAGTGACTGCCACTCGGAAGTAAAATAAATAGCGACCATTCACCATGGATGCGGGTGGTGAAGAATAAGGTGGTGGTGGTGGTGGTGGGGATGACGGTCGAAATCGATCTGAGGCCATGTGGATGCTTGGGCTGCTGAGCCCGTTTGCTCATCCGTCTGGCACCCCTCTCCGAGGGTTGGGGTCGGACTGGGACGTCGCATACAGTACGAGCAGGGACGGGTGAGGGGACGGGATAGGCAACGGTTTCAAACCTGCGAAAGTTTTCATCAGGGCTACCGCTACCAAGGCCGTTTAGGGTGTCAGTTACGCCCTATCGAGGGAGTTGGCCAAGGTTCACCTGCAGAGGTGGTAACGGCGCGACCCCAGATAGACTGGTTGCGAAGTGGGATACACGGGTAGGTGCTTCCTACCGACTGCAGGGACGTCATATATACCTGGAGCGCAGGTACGCTCCCACGGGTGGTGCGGGCACTCACTGAGAGTCCTTTCGGATCGCCGCTAACACTTTTGCGCTGCCATGCGGTACCCACGTTGGAGCGATTCACCCTTCTTGAAGCTTCAAGCTTCACCATCCCCAAGTGATTCGATGAGCGACACAGATTGAGGCTTAGAGAAAAGCATGATGTAGGCATCCTACCAAAGGCACCCAACTGGCAGGAAGATAGCAGTGTACATTTGACACCGGAGAAGTTTGTTGCCAGTATGACGTTAGGATTGCATTGCAGCATTTTCCACAGATCCCGACGCATACAGCCACCGTATTTTGTATGTTCAGAATTATAAGACTCCCTGCCGCACTTTTCGACCTTGTTGTACCAGTTATCACAAAATTCTGTTGAAAAGTGACACTTGTAATATCTAATTAAATTCATCACGAAGGTGATACTTTCTACACAGCCCTTCGACGACGTCATCAGTAAAAGACTCCACGACCTTAATCCCATGTCCGTTTTCAATGCTTTCCAGCACTCCGGAACGGCATCCCGGATTCACCCTTCCAAAATCAAGCTTTTTAAACCGTTTCAAAGCGTCCGAAAATGGCTGGGGGTTCCTTCCGTCTAGGAGGAACCTCCCCATCCCATTCCACCATACATGATGCCAGTCCCTCGCACATGCAACTATGTTGTGACAGTCATCCGCATGCACTATCGGTGGTTCCTCCGCAGCACGAATCCGAGTGTGTACGTTCAGAATCTCCTTCGCATACACCAGATGGCTTCGTTGTTCTTGGTTGATGTTCGTAATCGGTTCTCGAACAAGGCGCCGAAATCCCCACTTGAAGAGCTTTGCAACCTGAAATGAAAATCCCAGTCCAACAATTTCCGCAGCGTGGTAATGATCCTTCAGATTCCAGGTGTGGCTAACCATCGTGCGTTCCATGAGCGGACAGACAAATTGATGTCCAAATCCTGCGCATTTCATCCTTTGAATAGCGAGAAGTGGCAAATGAGCGCTGCCTAAATTTCAAATCAGCTATTAGACAACAAATATGGGTAGATTACTTACTGGCCATGGGCAAATTCTAGAAATAGATCGAAGGTCCTTGCTTCACAGTTTGGCAGTACGATGGGGTGCTGATCAGATGTTCCTTCTTCAGGCGAACATTGCTTCTCGTCTTCGCCCTCTTTGGAAGGCAACGATTGCTTTGGGTGCACGAATTCGGACATGTCCCTAAAGACTTCCGAATGGGTAGCAAGTATTTCTACGTATAATTTGTACAGCGTTGCTTCCACCTAGTTTACATAGAAGCCCATGTAAGGCGCAGGTGAGAAGCAAAAGTCTTGTAAACTTACACGGAAGATATGCGTCCCTGACTTATAGTAGAACTTGGGATGGCGAAGGCAAGGTTCTAAAACATTGCTAGGAGGATGGGTATCCATGATATACGCAGCGTCGAAGGTCAACACAAGAGGGCAAGAGGGACAGCGTAAAAAGGGACGCCGTCGAGCTTATATACTTCACGCTACGCCCTCATTACGTTGCAGTTGCCCCAACGTTGTCTTACGTGGATAAGTGAATAACAGCCTCACCAGACATGCCAGTCTGGCAAAGCAAGCGAGTCGCCAAGCAGAAGGATGCGGCAACACCCCACCAATAGCAAATGTTGACGAGGAGGGTCCAGAACCCATCAGACCTATGGAAGATGTGAAACAGAGATACTGAACAGCACACAGGACCTACCATCCACTTCCAGGCTTGTTTTGCTAAAGATGAATGCATTCAGCGTTGTCAAAGCGCGGTACCGAGGGAACAAAATAAGAGATCTCCTCCATCTGGTATTCATCAGCATGCGACTCCAAAAGGCACTTCTGGATGAAATTTTGCAGTGCGCTCATTGGCGAAGTTGATGCAAAATAAGTCAAGTGAATTGGGGCGGCTGGTCATGTTTTTGTGGCCGGGAAGGTCAAAGAGGCCGATGAAAGTGTCGAACTCTTCGCAGCAAAGGCGCTGGATATATTCATTCAGCCATGAGAACAGAAGGGAATAAAGTGTCTTGGCGAGATCGTCGCGGTTGTCCGAGGCACCATCCGGGTCAAGGAAGACAGCACACAGTTCTTTCTTGACTAGCTTCGTCTTGCAGGGAAGCGTACTCTCAAGTGCTGAAGGCTGAACACCAAGAAACTCTGCAACGATGTTGAGCACGTCTACATTACGAACGACGGTGGCGTTCACGTCACGGCTGCGATCAAAGGTGAACTCCACATTGCTAAGGTGAAGGATGGCGGCAACGAGTTGGCACGTCTGAGCAACGTGGCACTCGGACAAGCCCACGGACTTGAGAGACAATTTGAGCTGCTCAAAGCGGCTGGTGTCATCATCCCGGACGCTGTTGGGACGAGCGCCAGCACCGGCGTGCTGACCGAGACGTCGGTACTGAGTCTTGTCGCTGAAACGAAGGTGTTTCCATTCCTCAGAAGAGGCGCTAGCCATCAAATAGTGGAAGATATGGAAGTTGTATTCCGCAGATGGCATAACCGCCACCCAGTTGCAGTCATCAAGTGATTTAATGCCACAGAGACGGCCCTTGCCAGTGAACTGAAGCTCTGCATATTTTCCAAAGCACGAAGCGTTCAGATCGAAGAGTGTGCAGGCGTTGCCAAAAGACTCTATGACGAACTCTGCGGCAGAGACTGAGTCGCCAGTTTAGAACCCTTCTTTCCAAGATTGGAAACCGAGAGCTTGAGGAACATCTTGACGGCAAGACGACAAGTATCCGACTTGCCACTTCCAGTCTCACCGTTACGATGTAGAAAAAGGAAAGAGAAATAAAGGGTATGCTTAATGATGACAGACTGATCCTGGGCAGTGCATCTCATGTGGTTGCAGGCGTTGTTGGCGAGTTGAAAAATATGGGGAGGATAGGAGGATTTGTTCTCGGCGGTGTCGCAGTAGTCTGCGGTGTACTTTTGGAGAACAGAGTCGGTGTTCGAGGCGAAATACTTGTGGGGGTTTACGGCGACGAGTGCAAAGGAACCAACGCTAGTGTAGATGGTGCTTGCCATGAAGCGCCCGGGGAGACAGGTGGCGATGACATCATCCGACACGAGGAAGAGGCTGGCGAGGTCAGTGACGCCATCCAGGCGCTGCTGGAGACTTATCCCGGTGGACTACCTGTTCATGGGTTGTTGTTGGCGACGTCAGCGACGATGCCGGGAAGATGGTGGGGGAGGTAAAGGAGCGCACTAACCGTGATATCGGTACTGGGTTTTGTCGCTGAGACTGAGGGCAAGGGCTGCCCTCTGTCTTGCAAGTCCCTGCGTTAAGCAGGCAAGTGGAACACTTTGAACAATGAGCGCGTGACGATAGAAATGGGGGGCAGACACTGACGAATGAATTCGATAGACATGCAATCATAGGCGATCTCGTGTGGGGCGCACACTCTTTGACGAGTTTGTAGCACTTGTAGTATCCCTGCAGACCAGACGTAGGCCGAGTCAGTCAGTAGGGTATGACGACGCACCTCCGATACTTATCGTGACATCGCGGTTGAGCGAAAACACTTGGACAAGAATGTGTTTCGAAGGGCCATCTCCGTCCAATAATTTCCCACGGGCGCTCGACTAAACGCAACAGGCTGAGCGATATCCACCACCGTGCCTTTCCAGGAAGACGCAGAACCACTGAGACTCGCGCTTCATCTCAATGCAATCAGGCGGGATGCCATTCTGCTTCTTGAAGCGATTAAAGAGAACTACGCAGAACTATCTGAATGGTTGGAGCTAGTCGCTGTACACTTTGGGGAAATAGAGACATAACTAGGACCTGGCATCTAACACTTCTTTCACTCCTTTGCTGCCTAATATCATTTCTAGCTTAAACCAATCGTACCGACAGCAAGCCACGCGACATGTTACGTCGCTTGGCTCCACTCCATCGTCAAGGAAA
>JBBPMF010000689.1:0-19263 GCA_038090175.1 Austroboletus eburneus | reverse complement strand
GTGCTGAAAGATTGCCTAAGAGACCCGGACTTCTATTGGACCTTGTGTCGCCATTGAGGACACACTGAGCAAGGGACTTGTACCACATACAACGTCCAATGTTACGCCAATAACCAAAAGCGTAACATAATGTAGATCATGGACTAGTTTTTGGTGGGTGGGTTCCAGGATAAAAAGGCATCCTTGGAAATGAAGTTCTTGGTTTACGAAGGTCCAGTCGGACAATTTAGTTCTAGGAAGTGGTGGAGTGTCATTGTACATTTTCTTGAGTGCGATGAGAACAAAAGTATCAGAAGGTGTGGACTGTGCAATTTTGTCCATTAGTGCCAGGTAAATCCAGATTCTGTGGATATGTCATCCTTTCTAGAGAGGGTGTCGGCAGGGCCCATGTGTGTTCCAGGAACATGTGTGAATGCAAGATTGAAGTCTTGTAGAAACATCTGCCATTGAGCATGGCATCGTGATAGTCGATGGGGGGCTCTGAAGTAGGTAAGGTTTTTATGATCGGCGATTATTTGGACTACATGTCAAGCTCCAAGTAAGTGGTGTCTCCAATCTTCAAGAGTGTGGATGACCACTAGTAGTTCTCTATCATATATGTCATAGTTTTGTTCTGCACTTGATGGAGTGGTAGATCAGTAGGCACATGGGTTTAGATCACTATTGGAGTCTTTTTGCATGAGGACTCCTCCTGTGGCTAGGAGGGAAGCATCTGTCATTACAAGGTATGGGTGTTCTGGATCCAGCTGTTTTAAGACCGGGGAGGTAGAGAACACCCATTTCATGTCTTCAAAGGCCTGTTGTTCTTTCTCTGTCCAGGTCCAGGGTTTGTCCTTTCAAGTGAGCTCATTAAGTGGGGTGACCCTTTGAGCAAAGTTTGGGATGAATCTCCAATAGAAGTTGCAGAATCCTAGGAAGGATCTTACTGCTTTGACTGAGTTAGGAGGCTTCCATTCTTTTATGGCTCAGAGTTTGGTCATATCCATTGCGAGTTCTCCTGGTCGAATTGTTAGACCCAGGTAATCCATGGTCCGAGAGTCAAAAGTGCATTTCTGGAGTTTGCACCTAAGTCCTAGGCTTCTGAGTCATTCTAGGACCTTGACAGTCCTTTCCTTATGCTCAGATGGATCAGCAGAATGGATGGCTAGGTCATCCATATAGATTATTAGCCATCCTTCTGCAAGGTAATCCCCAAAGGCATCGTTCATGAATGCTTGGAAAGTGGCCAAAGAGTTGCATAATTCAAAGAACATTACAGTTGGTTCGAGCACTCCAAAGGGGGTGATAAAGGTTGCTTTCCATCGATCCTCAGGTACTATTTGTATGTTATGGTATCCCCATTGGATGTCCATCTTGGTGAAGATAGTTGAACTTCCTATTTGTTCAACGATGGACTGGATGTTCAGTAGGGGATAGGCGTTTTTTATAGTATGCTCATTGAGGTATCTATAATCTTGGCAAGGTCAGAGCTTTCCATCTTTCTTATCAACAAAGAAGAAGGGTGCTGCTTGGGGGGATTGTGATGATTTGATTCATCTGTTTGTCAGATTTTCTTCTATAAACTTTTTACAGGCTTCTTGTTCATGAAGTGACAGGGGGTAGGCTTTGGCCCTCTTTGGGATGAACATTTCCTTTAGTTTGATGGTATGATCATATGCTCATGAAGGGGGTAGAACATTTGGGGAATTTTCTTTGAATATGTCATTGAAATCTCTATAGTCTTTTGGTAGTTCCCTTTTTTCCTGCTTTTTCTCCATCTCCAGTTCCGTGGATAGTGTTGTTTTCATGACATATTCTTCAGTGGTTTCATATCTTTCACAGTATGCTGTGTGGGTTTCAAAGTCAGGATCTTTTCAAAGATATCTTATGAGGTATCTTCTTTCATCTTCTTCATCTTCCTTCAGAGTTTGTTTCTGGTTGTGGTTTGGTAGTTGGAGGGTTACTCTTCCTGTTGCCCAGTCTATGTCCAGATTTTGTTCCCTAAGCCAGTTCATTCCTAGGATGACATTCTTTTTTCTGGCTGGAAGGAGATGGAATGTTCGGCTTTTCATTACATTTCCAATGTGGAAAGTAATCATAGTTCAGAACATGATAAGTCCTGCTTGGTTGGTTGTCCTGTCTGCATTAATAGCTCTGATGGGCCATGCTATTCTTTCCATAGGTAGGTTGTTTCTTTTGGCGAAGTCCATGTTTATGAATGAGCCAGTCACTCCGCAATCAATTAGGGCAGTGGTTTTGGTGGTGGTTCTTCTGGTTATTTCAAGTGAGATGGGAACAAGTATTGATTTTGGGTCACTTGATACTAATACAGAAGAAAAGTTAGGGGAGCAGTAAGCCGACTTCTGTCCCCTCTTTAAAAATCTGAAAAGTCCTTGTCCTTGAGTTCAATCTTTGCAACTGTCTCTTCATCCTCTTTGGAATCTTTGAAACATTCTTTAAGTACTCGGAGTACTTCTTTCTCATCTACCTGCTTTTCTCCCAGTTGTTTCACATATTCATGAATGGGTCCTTTCTTCATTTCAATGGTTTGGACCCTGGCTGGGTTCCTAGGGGGATGTGGTGGTGGATTGCCTCTTTTCGGGTGATTCCTGGTGGAGCATCCAACTTTGTGACATATGAAGCACCAGTTTTTCCTGATGTGTCAAGCTTTTTCAGTAGGGAAGAGCATCCGTCATCCTAGGGCAGTGGTTTGAAGGGCATCTACATCCATAGTATTTGGGTCTTGATTGTTGGTTCATCCATAGTCTGTCCTTCCCTTTCAGATGTCTCTTATCCGATCTTGTTGATGGGCAAAAGCAGCAGCTTTCTCTGACCATTCCTTCTATGATCCTGGTTTTTTTTCTATTCCAAGGATCCTCTCGGTGAGGTCTGGGTCTAGTCCTTTCATATAACACTTGATTAGAGCATTTTGATCCATTATTCTGGCTTTGGATACAAGGAGCCAGAAGTCTGTGTTGAATTTATTGAGAGGATCTAACCCTTTTCCTTTCATCGTGATTTGGTGTAGTTTTCTTTGAGAGTCAGCAGCAGTGTGCTTATCTGAAAAGATTTCCAAGAATTTGCTTTTGAAATCGTTCCAGGTAGCTTTGTCTGGGGTAATGGTTCTGGAGTCAAAGTTTTCATAAGCAGCTTCAGTGAACTGCTTTCCTTGCCCTTTTGACATCCTGTTGAGGGTGGTATAGATCTTCTTTAAATCATTGTACTTATCCTTGTTCATAAGGAAGTACGCATCCATGGCTCTGATCCAGAATTTGGCATCAGAAGCTTCTCCTGAGAACTCTTCTGGGAGTCCGGCTTTGAGTTCAGCCATGTCTGAGTGGTCTGGATTGGGGAGGGGGTTGGTCTGAGGGGTAGGGGTGTTGTTGACTGAAGAGAACAGAGTTCATTGAGACAGATGAGATCTTGATGAAGGAGGAGGGTTCCACTTTGAGCAAAGTGGGATTGGTTCCTCCCTGTATCCATAAGAAATGGTGGGCAACTAGTGGGGTGCCTTGCTGCGTGGTAGCAGAGGTATGAGGAGAGCTAGATCTTTTTGTTACACTTGTGCAATGTCTAGTCCCAGTGTGTCCTCAAAGGCAACACAATGTCCTATAGAATTCTGATGGGGTTCTCTGCTGAGACTCGAGACTCAGGCAGGTGTTATGCTTGCGCAATGTCCAGTCTCAGTGTGTCCTCAAAGGCGACACAATGTCCTATAGAATTCCGAAGGGGTTCTCTGCTGAGACTCCAGACTCAAGCAGGAAGGAAACTAAACACTGCGTATAATTGCACAGATCTAGCTAGGGAAATGTACATGATAACTGACAGCTACTTATACAGTTTGGAGCCATCTCGGAATGGAAGAGGGATGGACAGAACACATGGTAAGCTACAATGGCCTCGTGGAGTCAGTGACAGAAATAGGAGGACACAATCGCCAGAAGGAGGGGCAAAAGGAGGAGTGGAGGTCCGTGACGAAAACAGTTCTAAAAGCACATGGCAAGAGTTACAAAAGAGGAATAAGAGACGAACAGGGTGAGTCAAGAACGGGGATCTCCATATGACCATATGGAGCATAGTCTTCAGGAAATAAAGTCCAGTAGCATTCCGGAGGTAGTCCATCTTCTGGATTCCATTCCAGTAGAGTGTTGAAGAGTTCCGATGGTTCTGTGATTCTGGAACCTTCGGAATCACAGGAATCAGTTCCGGAACCCTCGGAACTGTGGATACTTGTAACATTACCCTCTTCTATCTGTTGAAGACCCTCTTCAACCCCTAAAGTTGCCTCCTGCAGAATCTCCATCGTTGAAGATGACATTGTCATCATTGAAGTCTTCTGGGTCAAAGCATTCAGTAGATGAGTGCCCCATTCCGTTGCAGGAAGAACATCAGTTGGAGGGACATTCCCTTTGGATATGCCCCAGGGCTTTGCATTGGCAGAATGGGCATGTGTAAATGGGGCAGTTGGGTCGTAAGTGTTTGACACTCCCACATTGGAAACATGCAAGTTTGTTGGACTTCCTGCTTCTGCGAGTTGGTCCAGAGGTGGGTCTTGGGGGAATGGGAATGGGGTCGGGGGACGGCACCTCTTTCTGTTTTCCTTTTTCCTTTCCTCTGATTGAACTCATGCTCTGTCCCTCACCTCCTTTAGTCGATGATAGAGACTTCTTCAGGCCCTCTCGAACGGGTAAAACTTGGGTGGTTTGGGGGACGGAGGTTGTGGCCAATCCTTCTGCCATTTGTAGGGCTGCATCTTTAATTCTCCTCTAGGCCATGGTGATTCCTCCAAGCAATGATCCAGTGCTTCCCATGATGGGGGGGTTCCGGGTGTGGCTGGTCCTGTTAAGTTTTTCAATGATGGGGGTGAAAGAGGGCGAAATGGTGAGGTGGTCATGGGCGAGGTCCAAGAGGTAGTTCTCCCCTTGTTCCTCAGTGAGGGCTTGGAGGAGGGGTCAGAGGTAGGGGGCCAAAGCAACTCTGGAGAATGTATTGATGATCCTGAAGATTCTGAGGTCTGCAAGGGTTTGACAGATCTGGAGTCGTCCTTCAGTCAAAGAGTGTTCGAGTGCATAATCAAGTGATTCTGCTGGTGTTGGATTTCTTCGAGCTCTCTCATGATTGAGTCTGACAGAGAGTGAGAGCCATTGAAAGGCTGTGATAAGGAGGGAGAAGATGGGTGCTTCATCATAGAGGGGGTGTGAGATGAGGTAGTGGTAGAGGGCTGGGCATTCAAGAATCGATACCAGGAGGATGTTTCGAAAAATAGAGGGGAGTCTATGTCCTCAGACAGGAGGTAGTTCAGGAACGAAGATTCCGGACATGAGAGGGGGTATACAGGGGGTGTGAAGTCTGGGGGATTCATGGGGAGATTCGAGGGAGTATTCATGGGATGTGGTCATATTTCTGGGGTTTTCAGAGTTTCCTTGATTGTTTATAAACCTCCAAAATTTCTAGGCCATTTTTGAGGTTAGCTTCCGGCTCCCATGTGTCATCACCGGAACCATATCCTTTCCACCAGATGCGGAATTGACAGGCTCCCTTTCTTCCCCTATGGGCCATGATCTTGTCTATTTCCCACTCCTCTTCTCCGTCAATCAGTTCCGAGGTAGGTCGGGAGAAGTTAGCCCCATGTTCCCATGTTTCCACATAAGGCGTTAGTAGACTGGCATGGAACACGTTGTGGATTTTCCATGTTGGGGGAAGGCAGAGTTGATAGGCTATGGGAGAGATTACTTTGTCGATTTCGAATGGTCCCTCTTGTTTGGGGGCTAGTTTTCTGGCTGGGTAGTTTGTTTTTAGATTGGTTGCTTCCAACCATACTTTATCTCCAATTTTCCATGGGGTAAATGTGGACCTTTTTCGTCTTTCCATAAACATTCTTGCTCGTCCATGTGCTGCTAGTGCCTCTTTTCGAGAGTCTTCCAATTTGGTTAACCTATTTTCCAATTCCGGAACAAATGTTTTTCCGATTGATGGATAGGCTCAGGGTTGGTATCCCAGGATCAGTTTGAATGGGGATTTCCGAGTGGAGGAATGGGTTGCCGAGTTGTGGTGAAATTCAGCTAACGGAAGGAGCAGAACCCACTGATCCACAGATCCATTGCAAAAGATGCGGAGGTAGGTTTCAAGTTCCTGATTCATTCGTTCAGTTTTTCCATCTGTCTGGGGGTGGTAGGCAGATGATAGGGCCACATCATACTGGAGTAGTCATGCTAGCTCCCTGGCAAAGACAGATGCAAATTGGGGGCCTCTGTCCGAGATGATTCTGTCATGGAGGCCAAATCTCTTAAACACATGGTCGAAGAAGAGTTGGGCGATTCCTTGTGCATCGATGGTTTTGGAGCAAGGGCATAAAATTACCCCCTTCGAAAGGCCATGGTCGACCACGACCATGACAGAGTCAAATCCAGAGACAGGAGGTAATCCTGAGATAAGGTCAACGGAGATTTGTTGAAAAGGTTGAGATGCTGATGAGCTTAAGGGCATCAGAGGGGGGGATGTAGGATGGGTGTTTATTTTGTTCGTTTGACAAGTAGCACAACCAGCGATGAAGCGTCGCAGAAATGTGGACATTCCTGGCCACCAGAAATCTTTTTCCAGGGTAGCTAGTGTTCGGAAGTGACCCATGTGTCCCCCAGTTGGGGAGTAGTGCAGATCATGAACCAGTTTTTGGCGAGCAGGTTCAGGGATAAAAAGGTGTCCTTGAAAATGGAGTTCTTGGTTTACAAAGGTCCAATCGGACATCTTTGTTCTCAGAAGTGGAGTGGTGTCATTATACATTTTCTCAAGTGCGACGAGAACAAAAGGATCAGAAGGAGTGGACTTTGCGATTTTGTCAGTTAAAGCGAGGTCGATCTGTTTACAGAATAGGTCTTCTGGGAGGAGAACAACTTCAGCATTATCTGATTCAGTAGATATGTCATCCTTTCTGGAGAGGGCATCGGCAGGACCCATGTGTGTCCCTGGTACATGTGTGAAAGCAAGGTCAAAGTCTTGGAGGAACATTTGCCAGCAAGCATGGCATCATGATAGTCGATGTGGGGCTCTGAAGTAGGTGAGGTTTTTGTGGTTGGTGAGTATCTGGACCACATGTCGAGCTCCAAGTAAATGGTGTCTCCAGTCTTCAAGAGCATGGATCACTGCCAGTAATTCTTTGTCATATATATCATAATTTCGCTCTGCACTTGATAAAGTGGTCAACCTATATGCACATGGGTGGAGGTCACCATTGGAGTCCTTTTGCATGAGGACTCCTCCTGTGGCTAGGAGCGAAGTGTCTGTCATTACAAAGTATGGGTGTTCCGGATCCAGTTGTTTTAGAATGGGAGAGGTGGAGAATACCAGTTTCATGTCTTCAAAGGTGTGTTGTTCTTTCTCTGTCCAAGTCCAAGGTTTGTCTTTTCGTGTAAGTTCGTTGAGTGGGGTGACCCTCTGGGCGAAATTCGGGATGAATCTTTGATAGAAGTTGCAGAATCTCAATAAGGATCTTATGGCCTTGACTGAGCTGGGGGGTTTCCATTCTTTTATGGCTCGGAGTTTGGTTACATCCATTGCAAGTTCTCCTGGTCAAACCGTTAGGTCAAGGTAATCCATAGTTTGAGAGTCAAAGGTACATTTCTGGAGTTTACACCTAAGTCCTAGGCTTCTATGTCGTTCCAGAACTTTGATGGTCCTTTCTTTGTGTTCAGATGGATCAGAAGAGTGAATGGCTAGATCATCCATGTAGATGATTAGCCATCCTTTGGCAAGGTAATCCACAAAGGCGTCATTCATGAATGCTTGGAATGTGGCAGGGGAGTTACACAGTCCAAAGAACATTACAGTTGGTTCAAATAGTCCAAAGGGGGTGATGAAGGCCGCTTTCCACCGATCCTCCGGTACTATTTGTATATTGTGGTATCCCCATTGGATGTCCATCTTGGTGAAGATGGTCGAGTTTCCTATTTGTTCGATGATGGATTGAATATTTGGTAGGGGGTAGGCATTCTTTACAGTGTGTTCATTGAGGTATCTATAATCTTGGCAGGGTCGGAGCTTCCCATCCTTTTTATCAACAAAGAAGAAGGGTGCTGCTTGGGGGGATTGTGATGGTTTGATTCGTCCGTTTGCCAGATTTTCTTCTATGAACTTTTTGCAAGCCTCTTGTTCAGGGAGAGATAGGGGGTAAGCTTTGGCTCTCTTCGGAATGAACGTCTCCTTCAATTTGATGGTATGATCATAGGTTCGTGAAGGGGGCAGAACATTTGGAGGGTTTTCTTCAAACACATCTCTGAAGTCTTTATAGCTTGTTGGTAACTCCCTCCTTTCTTGCTTTTTCTCCATCTCCAGTTCCATGAATATGTTGTTTTCATGACGTATTCTTCGGTAGTTTCATACCTTTCACAGTACGATGTGTGGGTTTCAAAATCGGGATCCTTCCAGAGATATCTTATGAGGTATCTTCTTTCATCCTCTTCGTTTTCTTTCAAAGTTTGTTTTTGGTCTCAGGTCAGTAGTTGGAGGGTTACTCTTCCTGTTGCCCAGTCTATGCCCGGATTTTGTTCCCTGAGCCAGTTCATTCCTAGAATGACGTTCTCCTTGCTTGCTGGAAGGAGATGGAACGTTCGGCTCTTCCTTACATTGCCAATGTGAAAAGTTATCATTGCTCAGAATTGGATGAGTCCTGCTTGATTTGCAGTTCCATCTGCATTGATAACCCTGATGGGTCATGTTATTCGTTCCATAGGTAGATTGTTTCTTTTGGCAAAGTCTAAGTGTATGAAGGAGCCAGTTGCTCCGCAGTTGATTAAGGCAGTGGTTTCGGCAGTGGTCCTTCTGGATATTTCAAGTGAGATGGGAATGAGTATTGATTTTGGGTCACTTGATACTAGTACAGAAGAAAAGTTAGGGGGGCAGAGAGCTGACCTCTGTCCCCTCTTTAAAAATCCAAAAAGCCTTTGTCCTTTAGTTCAATCTTTGCGATTGTTTCTTCGTCCTCCTTGGAGTCTTCAAAACATTCTTTAAGTACCCAGAGTACTTCCTTTTCATCCACCTGCTTTTCTCCTAGTTGTTTCACATATTCATCAATGGGTCCTTTCTTTGTCTCGATGGTTTGGACCCTGGCTGGGTTTCTAGGGGGACGTGGTGGTGGGTTTCCTCTTTTTGGATGGTTCCTAGTGGAGCATCCGACTTTATGACAGATGAAGCATCTATTTTCCCTGATGTGGCGACCTCTTTCAGTGGGTGAAAGCATTCATCATCCTAGAGCAGTGGTCTAAAGAGCATCCACATCCATGGCATTTGGGTCTCGGTTGTTGATCCATCCATAGTCTGTCCTTCCTTTCCGGATATCTTTTATCCGATCCTGTTGTCAGGCAAAAGCTGCAGCTTTTTCCGACCATTCCTTCCAAGATCCTGGTTCCTTTTCTATTCCGAGGATTCTTTCTGTGAGGTCTGGGTCTAGTCCTTTCATATAACATTCAATCAGCGCATTTTGATCTGTGATTCTGGCTTTTGATATGAGGAGTTGGAAGTCTGTGTTGAATTTATTGAGAGGTTCTAACCCTTTTCCTTTCATCGTGATCTGATGTAGTTTCCATCAAGAGTCAGCAGCAGTGTGCTTATCTGAGAAGATTTCCAAAAACTTGTTTTTGAAATCATTCCAGGTGGCTTTATCTGGGGCAACATTTCCAGAGTCGAAGTTTTCGTAGGCAGCTTCAGCGAACTGCTTGCCTCACCCTTTTGACATCCTGTTGAGGGCAGTATAGATTTTCTTTAAATCATCGTACTTATCCTTGTTCATAAGGAAGTATGCGTCCATGGCTCTGATCCAGAATTTGGCATCAGAAGCTTCTCCTGAGAACTCTTCTGGGAGTCCAGCTTTAAGTTCGGCCATTTCTGAGTGGTCCAGATCGGGAAGGGGGTTGATCTGAGGGGTAGGGGTGTTATGGGTAGAGGAGAATGGAGTTCTTCGAGACAGATGAGATCTAGATGGAGGAGGAGGGGTTCCACTTTGAGCAAAGTGGGGTTGGTTCCTTCTGAGGGTCTCAGAGATGGATTCGAGTCTTGATCATTCTCTTCTGTCTGTTTTGTCCTCAGAGTCCTCTTGAGGAGGGCTTTCCCTGTATCCATACGAAATGATGGGCAACTAGGGGGTGCCTTGCTGTGTGGTAGCAGAGGTATGGGGAGAGCTAGATCTTTTGTTATGCTTGCACAACATCTAGTCCCAGTGTGTCCTCAAAGGCAACACAACGTCCTATAGAAGTCCTGGGATTCTCTGCTGAGACTCGAGACTCAGGCAGGATGAGACTAAACACTGTGTATAATTGCACAGATCTAGCTAGGGAAATATACATGACGACTAGCAACTATTTATACAGTTCAGAACCATCTCGGAATGGAAGGGGGATGGACAGAACACATGGTAAGCTACAACGGCCTCATGGAGTCAGTGACAGAAATAGGAAGACACAGTCACCCAAAGAAGGGGCAAAAGGAGGAGCGGAGGTTCGTGACGAAAACAGTTCTAAAAGCACATGGCAAGAGTTACAAAAGAGGAAGAAGAGACGAACAGGGTGAGTCGAGAATGGGGATCTCCATATGACCATATGGAGCGTAGTCTTCAGGGAACAAGGTCCAGTAGCATTCCGGGGGTAGTCCATCTTCTGGATTCCATTCTGGTAGTGTCAAAGAGTTCCAATGGTTCCGGAATTCCGGAACCTTCGGAACCGCAGGAAGGTACTTCGGAAGCATCAGAACCGCGGGAATCAGTTCCGGAACCTTCGGAACTGTGGATACTTGTAACAGCTGCCTTTATTACCCATAAAGGACTCTTCAAACTGACCATAATGTTCTTTGGTCTCACCAACTCTTCCACCACCTTTCAAAGGTTCATGAACAACTCCTTCCACGACATGATTGCTGAAGGATGGCTCATCATCTACATGGTTGATCTTCTCATCTTCTTCCCCAATGAGAAAACCCACACTGAACAAACCAAGCATGTCCTCAAATGCATGAAGGAACTCAATCTTCACCTTAAACTCAAGAAATGCAACTTTACCTCCAAAGAAGTTAAATACCTCAGAATGATCATCAAACCTGGTCAACTTGCCATGGACCCTATCAAGCTTGATAGGATTGCATCCTGGCCCACTCCTGAGAAACTCTGCAATGTCCAATCCATTCCAGACTACTCCTCTGTTTCTCGCCCCCTCATCAACCTCACCAAGAAAACCAGTCCCTGGGCCTGGTCCTTTGACTGCCTCAAAGAACTCTTCCTTGCCTGCCCTGTCCTCCAACTCCCCAACCTCTCTGCTCCATTTGCTATCACAATGGACACTTCTAAATATGCCTCTGGCACTATCCTCCTCCAGACAGATACCAACAGGGATTGGCATCCCTGTTCCTATCTCTTCCAGTTGTTCTCACCAGCAGAACAAAGCTATGACATCTGTGATTGGGAACTCCTCACTATCATGTGAGCCCTGAAATCCTGGCACCATTATCTCCATGGCAGCTCCCACCCGGTCCAAGTCTTTACAGACCACAAGAACCTACTTACTTCCGGTCAGCACAGAACCTCAATCACCAACAAGCCCATTGGCTCCTCAACCTTGCAGATTTTGATCTGACCCTGATCCATGTCCCTGGTAAACTCCTTGCTGGTCCTGACACCCTCTCCCACCACTCTGATCTCATCCCCTCAGATGATGCTGACAATGAAGGAGTCACCCTCCTCCCCCCATCCTTGTTTGTCAATGTTGTTGACACTATGCTCCAGGAGCACATTTTGTCTCATTCCAAAACAGATCCCTTTGTCCTCAAGGCCCTTCAATCCCTTGATGGAACCATTCCCCCAGCCTTTCGGTCTCAACTCTCCAATTGGCAGTACAAAGATGGCATCCTTACTTTCCAAGGATGTGTCTACATTCCCTTCGATGAATCTCTCCGATGCTCCATCCTCCAGTGCTGCCATGACCATGAGACTGCTGGTCACCCTGGTTATCTCAAGACTCGTCAGCTCATCGCTGCTGAGTTTTGGTGGCCAGGCCTCGCTCAATATGTATGAAAGTACGTTGAAGATTGTGTCTCATGTCAGCAACACAAGGCCAACACCCACCCCACTGTCCCTCACTCACCCCCATTCACTCCACCTGCATCCACTCCTTCCAACAGATCTCATGTGATCTAATCACTGATCTCCCCACATCCTTGGGTTTTGATACTCTCTTGGTCATGGTCGACCATGGCCTTACTAAGGGGGTAATTCTCTGCCCTACCAAGAAAACCATCACTGCTGAAGGGGTTGCAGCCCTCTTTTTCCACAAAGTCTTCCTCCGATTTGGTCTTTACGACAGAATCATCTCTGATTGAGGCCCTCAGTTTGCCTCTGCCTTTGCCAAAGCATTGGGAAAAGCTCTCAACTATTCCCTCACACTCTCCACTGCATACCACCCCCAGACTGATGGTGAAACCGAACAGGTCAACCAGGAAGTTGAGATCTACCTCCACATCTTCTGTGGAAGTAACCCCACCACATGGTCTGAACTCATTCCCCACACTGAGTTCACTCATAATCACTGCCCCCACTCTGTCACCGGACAGACCCCGTTCTATCTCATGATGGGATATGAACCCTGTGCCCTTCCCTTGGTCATCACTGACTCCAACATCCCTGCCATTGAGGACTGCCTCAAATTCCTCGTTGCCACTCGCAATGAAGCCCTTGCTGCCCACGAACTTGCTCACCAAGTCATGACATCCCAAAACCACCGCTCCTTCACCTCTTTCACCAAGGGAACCAAAGTCTGGCTCAAAGCCAGGAACCTCAAATGCTCTGTTGTCAACCCAAAGTTTGCCCCAAAATGCAAAGGACCCTTTACCATTGTTAAGGTGCTATCTCCCATCATCTACGAGCTGTGCCTCCCATGATCATGGAAAATCCACCCAGTATTCCACACGTCCCTCCTATCTCCCTACTGTGAAAACCCCATCCATGGGCTGAACTACCCTTCCCCACCACCTAACTTCATCAATGGACATGAGGAATACAAAATCAAGAAAATCATCTGCCATTGTGGACCCCCATCTTCCCATTCCTTCCTGATCTGATGGAAGGGATACACAGCCAAAAAAGATTCCTGGGAACCTGAATGGAACCTACGGAACTCCAGCCCCCTCCTTAATGACTATAAATGTTGTCACTTGATCTCCTCAGTCTTTAATGAAACCACACCCCTCAAAGTCATGTCCATCATCCTCTCCCACTCCCAGCAATGTTCCCTCTGATGTCGCTGAAGCTGGCTGGTCTATCACCACCCCTGCCAACAACCCTCTTGAATTCAATGACACACCCATCCCTGTACCTCCCCCCTTCCTGATCCAATGCCTTTGCAATGATGTGGAAGGCATCCCCTCTGCATGGCCTGGCTTTAGCTGGATCCACCCTGAACCCCTTGTCCCCACTACTATATCCATTCCCCTTGTTCAATGGATCTTGAACCGTCCCACTCGCCTCCCATTGTCCATACCCCCCACCACCTTACCCAATCACCTGACACCCCTTGATGACGACCTTGCTGCCACCATCACCACTGAACTCCAAGACTCCAGTCTTGCCATGGTGCTTGATGCCCACATGGAACCCCACTCCCCCTTTGCACTCATGTACTGCCTTTTCTTGACAAACTCTTGCATTGCCATCTCCGCTGCCACCCCCACTACCTCTGCTGCCCAAGCACTGGCCAACTTTCACATCTGTCATCTCCATCAGACCTTGGAACACAACCTCGTCCAACTGATGCACCAGTTGGACATGACCGACTTCATTATCGACATTGATCAATATCTCCAAAACCTTGCCACTACTGGCAATGACCATGTCTCCACCCCATCCACATCCTCTGAACCACTCTCTGCCCAAGAATTCGCGGCCCTAGATCATGCCAACAACTACTGGGCCAGAAACCAAGGAGTATGGTCCCTTCCCCCCAACCACCCTTGCTATCATGAGGTGTGTTACCAATGCCGTAACATCAGGCACCACCATCCCCTCTGCCCCTTCTATCAATGCCCCATTTGCCACGGGCAATCCCTGGGACATCCTCAATGAGCATGTCCCATGTGCCCATGAACCCCTTGCATGTTTGTCTCCTTCTCATCGAACTCATCCACACAACAGTCCCCTCACTCCTCACACTCCTCCTCTTTGTGTCACAGTTGTCCTATCCCACTGGGATGACACCCCAATGTTCAGATCCCTTGTCAGATCCCCACTCCCCCTCCTTCTCCGCTGGCAGCAGATGACTATGAGTTCTTTGTCAGCACTGAGGCTGATGATAATGAGACTGGATCTTGTTGGGGTGACTACTAAGGTTTCATTGCAGTCTCACCCATACAATGGGGGTAATGTTACAATTCATTGGGCTCTTCTTTTCTTTTCCTCATTTTACTTACCACATACACCAAAGGACCTTGACCCTCACTGTTCAAGCCCTGCTTGGGTCCTTTCTTTTACCATTATCTTTGCAATACCACTTACTTATTTAGCATGACTCATCTGCAGTTGTATTACCAACCTTTACCTGATGCCATCACATCCACTCTGTAGTGACTCAGCTTCTTCACGATTCCGTCACTTTCTATCACTGACTCACTTTCTTCCATTGACCTACCCTTCACCATATGGCTTGCATATATAAACCCTCAGTACTCAGGTGTATCTGCTATCTTAGACCTCCTGCAATTTACCTAGTATCTTGGAGTTGCTCTCAGGTCCCCCAGTCCTCATTCTACTGTTGAGTGGACACTCCCCTTGAACCCTTGATCTGTCGCTAGCCCTGTGATGCCCCTAGACCCATTGATCCCTTGGTCTTCAATGGTCCTCAGAACCTCTGCCAAGGAAGACCCTTGAGTGGACCCCCCTTTGACCCAACATTAGTCTTACGCCGGCCTTAGCCTCCCTGTCAAGGAACCCCCTCGTCAGGCCCCCTTGTCCTGTCTGCTGTATAGTGACAGTAAGCCCTTAAACCTCTGCAGGCCTATGCTTGACCACATCGAGCGTAACAGGTCCCTCATCCTCGCATCCCCTCTCCTTGCCCATCACCTGAGCTCCCTGCACCACTGTGCAAATCTTGCAGGGTTCCTCCTCCACCTCAAGTTCCACCTCCTCTTCATCGTTCAGAAAGACAGTGTAGGGTCCCCCAAAGGCCTGGCAATGTCTATGGCGATGATTGGCATCCAGTAGATGTCAAACAGGATGTGAACAAGAAGTCCAAATGGTGTGACATAGTTGGTGAACCTGGCCCATCTTGGCAGATGCCTGGTCAGTTCGATCCCAACATATTGCAACCTGAGTCAGTCCCTCCTATGTCTCCACTTGACCAAAGTGAAGATGACATTGAACAATTATGTCATGAAGGGGAAGCTAACCTGATAGCATTTTTAATGTCTAAGGCAATCAATCCCACAGTGGGTTAATGCTTCTGCAGAGCACAAACCCCTTTGCAAATGGACATATAGGCATCCAAACATTACTGCATGCAGCACAAGAGGAATGGAAAGCCACCTGTCGACACGAGCTTGACATGTTACAAGAGCACAATGTTTATGAGCTAGTGGATCACCCCCACAGTCATAAAGTCATTGACAACAGATGGGTGTTTGATGTGAAACCTGATGGTTGCAAACGTGCTAGACTAGTTGCTAAGGTTTTCTCCCAGATTGAGGGAGTTGATTTTGATCAAATCTTCTCACCAGTGGTTAGGTTTGAGACAGTCCAGCTTATGCTGGCTCTTGCTGCCATTGAAAACTGGCATATTGAAGCAGTTGATGTTCGATTGGCTTATCTTTATGGAAAGCTGAAAGAAGAGATCTTCATGAAGCAACCTGAAGGCTTTAAAGTCCCAGGGCAAGAGCATAAGGTACTTCACCTATTGCATGCCCTCTATGGCCTTAAACAGGCTGGACTAGCCTGGTGGGAAGCACTCAATGAGAGCATGAAAGAACCTCGGATTTGAACATCTCAAATCAGATGCTGGTATTTTTCTCTACAAAAAGAAAGGCACCTCAATGGTGGTCACCATCATTTATGTAGATGATGCTCTATTCTGTGGGCCATCCAAGGTCCTTGTGGAAGAAGTTAAGGGGCATTTCATGAAGAAATGGGAATGCAGAGACTTTGGTCCTGCAAAGGAATTCTTGCATATGAGAATCAAAAGACATGATTGCAAAATTTTGCTTGATTAATGTTCATACCTGGAAAAGGTACTTGAAAGATTCAGAATGCAGAATGCGCACACAGCACCCTCTTCATTACCATGGACCAGTAGACCCAAAATTAAGATCACACTATCAACAAGTGATCAGTTCCTTGCTATATATCATGCTTGGAACATGCCCAGACATCGCATATGCTGTGACAGCAATGTCTAAACATGTGGCAAACCCCTCCAAAGAGCACCTTGGCAAAGCATTGTATATCTGTAGATATCTGCTTGGTACCAGGCACTATTCACTAGTGTTTGATGGTGCATCTGAAGCAGGGTTGATTGCTTTCACTGATTCTGACTGGGCATCAGATCCTAACACTTGTCACTCACAGACTGGCTGGTTTATTCAACTGGCAAACGGCATCTTCAGCTGGAAGTCATCCCAACAGGACAGAGTTGTATACTCTAGCAGTGAAGCAGAATATGTTGCCTTGTCTGATTGTAGTAAACAAGTGGTATGGTTGCATACCCTTTTAGGGGAACTTGGATACAAGTTGACACCCACTCCTATCTGTGGGGATAATCAAGGATCCATTTTTATGGCTACAAATCCTGTGACTGAGAAGTGCAACAAACACATTGATATTCATTGACATAGTGTGCATGAATACGTCCAGGATAAGTTCATAGAGATATTCTTCTTAGAAGGATCCAATAACCCTGCAGACATATTCACCAAGAACTTGGGCCATGTCAAACTTGATTAGTTCAGATCAAAATTGGGCTTAGTCTTCTATGACTCTCCCCAGGTAGATTAAGCATCCCTGTCTCTTATTGCTTACATACTTAGTGTATTTAGCAAGGGGAGTGTTGAAAGCGACTAACCATAGGATGCTTATCTACATATAGCCTGAGTAGTGTATATTCAGTACATGAGAAAGGCTTACTTAATATGTAGCATACATAGTATAAAGTGTAGAGTTCCAACTCTGCTTTAATAACTACTTCTTTACCTTGAACCATCATCACCAGACAAAGCCCCCAAGCCCAGTCCTCACCCCCCATGAGTACATGGTTACCTGGTACAGTAGAGTTGTTGCCCCAGTGTAGGTTTTATGATCCATGCTGCTACAAGCCTAAGTACAGGCTTGACATCTAATATGTGTCACCTGGAACAGTGCAAGTTCAACACTGCCTCCTCCTCAACAACCCTCATGCTTCATGGCAGATGCTTGGAATTCAGACAAAGAAACAGTTGTTGATTCTGAGTCTACCCCCCAACCACTGTTGATCCACTTCTCCAATGAAGAGTTCAAACCCAATGAATTACCAATGCGCACTTTCATTGCCAATGCAGACTAAGTCTCTTGTCCATGCCAAGGAAGCTCTGGAATGCCCATTTGTACTACCTGGAGGAATAATCCCACATCTAGATAGCCCACCATGGCTCACACCACTTGTCACCACCCTGATTATCATCACTGCCCAGACTGCCTGCTATTTTCAGCAGTATCCAATCCTCATTCCCTTTTTCTTATTTTTCTAATGCCATTAATATGAGAATGCTAGCAGCAATGTGTGTAGCCAAAGAGTCCACGGATATTGATACCCAGATATGTACATACATGCCAGCATTTAAAGGATGCAAAGGTCACACACACCCTCACATAAAACCACCCTAACTTCTCCATTCACAATAACTTAATCTTCTTTAAAGACACTTTATATGTACCAAAGGATAAGATGTTACAGACACTTCTACTTAAACACTTCCATGACTCACCCCTCACAAGACATCCTGGAGTTCGAGCCATGACAAGGAAGAATTCCCACATGTTTTTGCAGTGCACTTCGCGCACTGCATTAGGGTTAGTTATTGCAAGGGTTTATGGAGTCACTGTATATGTTCCTGTTCACTCCATTTCATTTCCTCTCATCTTCAAAAAACAATGAATTTATTATATACAGAAAAAGAAAACAAAAAGAAAAAAACTACTATACATATACTACTATACAATGTTCCTTGGCCTTTACTGGCCTCCCATTTCCATGTCTCCTTCTCCAGACTCTTCATCTCTGAATGCATCATCTCCAGACTCATCATCTCCAGATTCATCACCCTCCACCTCCAGCACCAAACCCTCTCCCACCTGCATTCCCTGATCCATCTTGGGGGCCAGAACTATTTTCTTTGCCACCAGATATGTTGACACATCATAGTCAATGTCCTGCATGGACCTCATGATGCCCCAGAGTTGGGCCACGACCTGTGATGCCTCTTCTTCCCTCTTCTGGGAATCCTGGCATTGAGTTTCAACCATCTCTTGCCATACCCCTAGCATCTCTCTGAGGACTCCAACAACTGGCCCCAGTGACCTATCATCCTCTGACTCAGTCTGGGCCTTCATCTTTGGCCTCAGCATCTCCGCATTTGCCTTGTATTTTCTGGGCCCCAGTTCCTCAATGGTCTCAACAACCTCAGCCTCCTCATCCATGCCATCTCCAGTCAGGGTATTCCCCAGGTACTTGCACCACATCTTGATGGTTGAACATGTGATGCATGACTGAGCCTTCTTGCTGCAGGCCAGCATGCATTCGATGTTCTTGTGAACACATCAACAACAGGCATCCTCTGGTTGTTGTTACAAGTAAGTGCAGTTCTGAAGGTTCCAGAACTTCCGAAATACCTTCCTGCAGTTCCGAAGGTTCTGGAATTCCAGAACCATCAGAACTCTGACACCCTCCTACCAGAATGGAAACCTGAGGATGAACTGCCTCTGGAATGCTATTGGACCCTGTTTCCCAAGGACTACGCTCCATATGATCATATGGAGATCCCCATTCTGGACTCACCCTGTTCTTCTCTTTTTCCACTTTTATAACCCTTGCCATGTGTCCCCAAGATTTGTTACAAGTGTCCACAGTTCCGAGGATTCCGGAACTGATTCCCGCGATTCCGACGCTTCCGAAATACCTTCCCGCGGTTCCGAAGGTTCCGGAATCACGGAACCATCGGAACTCTTCAACACACTACCAGAATGGAATCCGGAAGATGGACTACCTCCAGAATGCTACTGGACTTTGTTTCCTGAAG
>JBBPMF010000688.1:0-15021 GCA_038090175.1 Austroboletus eburneus | reverse complement strand
CCCCCCCCGATTGAGGTTGACGGCGAACCCGAGTACGAGATCTCCAAGATCCTCGACTCCAAGATAGACCATCAGCGAAAGACTTGCAAGATCCTCTACCTAGTCTGTTGGTCTGGCTATGAAGGTACTGATGAAGAAACCTCCTGGTTACTTGCGACAGAATTAGATCCCGCATCAGAACTTGTTGCAGAGTTCCATCTCCGGTATCCAGATAAGCCTGGTCCCCATATACCTTGATTCCGTTTTTCTCCGCTTACATAGATTTTCCCTCCGTCTCAGTTTTCCTCTGTTTAGTAGTTTCAACAAAATCTCTGTACAAAAACTCCACTATATTTCCTTTTCTCCGTTTTACTCTGTCTCATTCTCAATTGATCAAATCACATTAGAAAAGAAAAGAAAACATGACACAAAGAAAATTAATAATACAATGTACTTCGGGCCTTACTGCCCGCCCATCTCCACATCCTCTCCTTCTGCATCCGCCTCATCTCCAGTGCTGCTCTTCTCTGCTTCGGTCCCATTCTCCTCCATTTGGACCTCCACCTCGACCTCCAACTCCACCATGTCCTCCGTTTCCACCTGTGTCGCCCTCAACACCTTGTGCAACTGTGCCAACCTTTGGGCTGTCGCGTGCCCTTCCTTTCCGAGGTTCCAGAGGGCGACTACAGTATCGTAAAGTTGAAGTCATTGGGCTTCCATGCAGTTCACATGCCAGCCCTCCTCCTCCTCTCTCTTCTGCATATCTCGACGCTGAGCCTGCACCAGGTCGCGGACGGCCTTGGCAACCTCCATCATTGCGCTGGCAAGCTCTGTCCATGGCCCGTCCGTGAACTGCTCATCCTCCGTCTCCATCCTCACCTTCTTCTTTGACCCTGTCACCTCCAAGCCTGCCTTCCACTTCCTTGGCACCGGCTTCTTCATGACCTTGACCTCATTGTCTTCATCCATCGGCTGCTCACATTGCTGCTTGATGCCGACACACACCGCACACGATGACGCCTTCCTTCCCTGTGCCAGCACACACTCAATGTTGAGGTGGCAGCACTGGTAGCACGTGTCCGGCACATGGTTGATCCATGGCTCAGCTGCCTTCTTCTTCCCCTTGCCCTTTTGGTGGGGCTTGGGCGGCCCGACCAGTGGCGTCTGCTCATCCTGTTGGGTTGTTAGCTAAATCTGTCTCTGTGGAGATGCACTCACCCCCATGTCTGCATCTGTCACCTCTGATGCCTTCTCCTTTGCGCGCTGCTCTACCACAACCTTCTCTGCATGATGTCTCACAGCTTCCTCCTCCTCGTGTTTGCGACGCTCAGCCTCTTCCGCCTCATGCCGTGCCCGCTCTTCCTCCTTCTGATGCCTACATGCCTCTTCCTTGCACTTTCGTGCCTTCTCTTTCACCCATCGGCGCTTCTCTTCTTTCTGTGCCTTCACATGTCGTCACCGCTCCGCCACCTTCGCCTCGAAAACCTTGTCGTCATCATCATCATCCTCCGTGAGACACACGTCGGTCCACATGTGGATGTCGGTGATGTCAGTGGGATTAGAAGACATGGGGGGAAAAGTTAGAGAGTCGAAGCGTGCAACCCCTGCCTTATATGGCCCCGTCGGCAATTTCTGACTCCGCTCCACAATCGTTTAGACGACGCTTTGCCATCCACTCCGCACGCACCCTCACATCACTTATCCACCCCATCACATTTTCACTTACCACACGGATGGACCTAGCCACCACTTTGGCCTTCAGGGGTTCAGGCCTAAGAGGGGGATACTGTCATTCCCAAATTCTCACTAAGTCCCCTCTGCTCCTCCGTGTATATCAGCTCCACTATTCTGCTTCTATGTCCTCCGCTACTCCATGTTTGCTTTACTTCTTGCGCTCATGTACGTTATGTTATGTTTCCCTTTGTTCTCTTCGTAGTTAGTCTCTATTCCATCACTGCGGTGCTCAGGGTAAGGCGCGGTCACTCCGTACCTCCACTCCACTCCCCTCGTAAATCAGGGACAACGGAACTGGACAAGGGTGCACCACATAAGGTGAAGCCGAAGTCCCTACCCCCTCTGACCAACTCTGGCACTCCGGAGTTCGCTGCCCAGCCCCCGATGGATCCGTACTTAATAGTATGCCTTTTTGTTTCCCAATGAAACAAGCTGGTGATCAGCAACAGACCTCAGTGTATCAGCACATGAGTTCAGAGTTCATTCTGATCAATGCAATGGGCAATGGATCTAAGCCTTGGATAAGTAAAATGCGATACCTACATAACTTGCAAGACAACTCATCAGTCAAGAACTCTTGTTCAGTCTCAACAGCCTCTGTAATGACATGCTTCACAACATCTGAATATGGGTGATGCTTGAGATGACTGAAAAGCAAGCATGCAAAGTTCATGTGCATTTCCTCATCATGGCTAATGAGTTTGTTAGAGAAGGTGAGGCCAGGTGTTAGACCATGCTTCTTCAACCAAAGATGGAGGTGAAGGAACCAGAGAAGAAGATGCTTTTGACTGCTGCAAAAGTGATCCAGTGCTCTGCAAATGTTGAACATTGGTCAGAAATCCATCAGAGAGCCTAGTCAGCTTTGCACTTGACACAGGGAATCATGTCCACAGTGTTGAAGAGATATTCACATTGTGCTAAATCTTTGATGTATGTGTCGATGAGGAGAGAATAGATTTCAGAGTGAATATTCTCCATCATAATTTGGAAGCCATAAAAGCAGCAGGCCTTGACAGCTTGTACCTTATTGGAAAAGTGCTTGACCAAGTTTTCATTGACAATACCATCAGAAGCAGCAAAGAAGGCAAGACGTAGGAGATGAAGTGATGCTCATTGTTGTTCAGACGGCTGCTCCAGTCATGGATGTCCTCAGAGAGATCCATCTTCTCAGTGGTTCAGAGAGTTGCCTTGGCCATCTGTGAAAACATGGGAGATGAAGTGATGCTCATTGTCATTCAGACAGCTGTTCCAGTTATGGATGTCCTGGGAGTGGTCCATCTCCTCAGTGGTCCAGAAAGATGCCTTGGCCTTCTTGTGCATTTGCCAGATCTGGTGGCAATGTTAAAACAAGTTGTATGTGGTTTAAATTAAACAAACCTTGTGATACTGTATTGAAAAGAGAACAAACTGGCACTTGGAATCTTTGAGAAGAGGTTCCTTGCCTATAGAACAGTGGTTAGTTGAATGGGAAAGGAGGTGAGGTCTGAACTCACACTGGTAGGTCGATTCACCAACAAACTTGGAACAAAAAACAGCGAGCTCATCTTAGCTCACTGGAGTCTTCACTTAGGGTATCTGGAGAGATGGAGCATTTCCTGTCACCGACAAGGCACAGTTTCAAGAGGAAAAAACCAAGGAGAAGGTGGCAAGAGCCCATGCAGCCTAAAGGAGATGTGAGAGGAGTGAGGAAGCAGGGAAGGAGACAGACCTTCATGTTTTGGGGTAAGAAGTGGAGAGGCCAACTTGGAACAAAGAACACTGAGTTTGTCTTCCTTGTTGGACTCTCCAATTAGGGTATCTGAGGAGATGGGGCATGGTATTGAAAACAGAAATGGCTGTGATATGTCAGAGAGTCAAATGCTGACCATCCAGTGACAAAAAAATCACTCACTCGAGCAGTTGGACATCACTGAATCATCACTGAGAGCTAAGCAAGTCCATTGTGATACTGAGTAAGGACGGCCTGAGCGCCAACTTGAGGCTGGTTGATGGAGGCAAAGGGCATCCATAGCTTACCTCAGCAACCTAAATCCAGCAGGTGTCCATGTTCTGTGGAGGCCAAATGCCCAGAATGCACATCATGACTGAATTTGGTGAGATCAATATGCTTGAAATTTTTAGAGGACAGAGAGATATCTTCAGTGAGCATGTCTCAAGAGATTTGGAGAGAACGGTGGAGTTTTCAAAGCAGGAGGCAAGGGACAAAGTGAGTAAAGTCAATAAAGTGCAAATAAATCAGATAAACAGAAAAGTTGGCCCCAAACGTGACTGCTGATTGGATGGAAGCCTACATTTGCACAAATGTGGGCTGTGATTGGCTGCAGCAAGTCAGTTGACCTCATCGTCAGAATCACCTCCCTGCTCAGTGCTGGGCAACCCAAACGAACCTGCCAGTAACCTGGCTTGTACAGACACAATTGCACTCGATGCCATTCCCTTCCACCCATCTCATTTTACTCACTGGGCTCTTTTTATTCGCCTTCACACTGGCCAGTTGGACAACTCACAGAATCATGGTACATGGCATCCAAAACAAACAAAATTTTCCTCTTCAGCCCTTTCTGGGAGTGCTGAATATTGAAAGAGATGGGCAGGCAGGCATGGCCCCTCACTCACCTGGCTAGAGTGGGTGTGTGGAACCCGGGGTTCTCCAGTGGGTCACACTCCCTCATCTGGGCACTGCCACCACCCATGGTTTTCAAATTAAAGGGACATTTTCAATAAACATAGTAGGTCAGAGTCACATGGGAGTCAGTACATACATTATGGCAAGCCAGTGAGCATGTAGTCATGCAAGTCAAAAACAGAGAAACCACCATCACCTATGATCTTACCAGCTTAGCATGTGGCCAATCCTGAAGCATGACAAAATATTACTAATAAAAATGTCCAATCAATAGGATCAAACTTGCACCTGCATCAAAAAAAGATACTACACAGGATTTTAACCACTATACCACAAAGCCTCACTACTATAAATATTAATGAGCTATATATATGAGTATCTTAAACAGCTGACCATGATGAGGTCTAAGATGCTGGTGATGCTAGCTAATGGTACAAATAGCATGGCCTGCACATAATGAGCCTGTTCCATATAGGTACTTATGCATATGTATAGTAGACCAGTAGGTGGGTGTCTGCTAGTCCAAATCACCTAAGATTGTTTGTAGGGTATATGGCATGAAGAGGTTCATCCCAGAGGGACTCTGAATTCAAGGGAGTAAGATCTGAACAAAGTCCACAGTATACCAACAACCCCATAAAAGACCACTAGTCTGATTTTTAATAATCCAGAAGTCCAGGATAATCATTGTAGTTATAGAAAATGTAAAGATGGTGTTATGTGTGATGAAATAGCAAGTGATCCATGCTCAGGCCAATATCCAGGCAGGTTGCATGGAGAGAAAGAAAGTGGCTAAGTGAGTGAGATACTCACTCTAAGTCCTTAAGTCTTGACTAGAAGTCTTGCTCAATAATAGGACTGTGTCCTGTGAGTGTAGACTGTATTGACAACTTTAGAGATATTTCCTCTCAGAGTCCAGGGTTTATATATATATAGGGAATGCATACAGATCATGTACATATTACTATATCTAGAGAGATAATGCATACACTAGATAAGAGAAAGAATTACTATTGGTTCTATCAATAGCATTAGTTAATTGTGTCATATGAAATGACTCATGTTCAGTTAGCATGCTAAGGCTAAGAATAACCATTGGCTAATAAGTATTGTACCATTGTTGGTAGATATGTAAGAGTGCTTTTTATCTATTGTTAAATAAGCTTATCTTGATATTGGATAAAAAGATAACTGAAATAGCCAGTTTCTAAAGTGTTCTATGTCTAGAATGTTCTTATTGTATCCATTATCTTTGATAAGATAAGATCTTTAGAGCAGTGTTTAGAGCACTCTTGTCTCTTTGTATTTCAGAGCTTTGTTACATGATAGACCATGTGATAAGTCATGTGTTGTCACATGTTTTTAAATCATGTGATCATGAATCTTTCAACACTTCTCCACAAATCTGGTTGGTCCAGGATTTGTTATAATAGATTCATGTAATCTTGATAAGATATAAAGCAAGAACATTTGCAGCAAATTTTGTTGGTCCAAGATTCTTGGTCATGATGTCTGCAACCTGTTTATCAGTGGAGATATACATAGAAAAGCTCAAGCTTATCTTCATCTTTCATATATTATCTAATATAATGGAAGTAAACTCCAATGTGCTTAGTCCTATCGGACTATGCAGGTTGTGTTGCCAAGAATATGGCTCCTTAGTTGTCACAGTACAATGGTACTTTGGGAATGGTTATGTCAATTTCCCCAAGGAGATTCTTTATCAAAAAAATTTGATATGCTGCAGAGGACATTGAAATGTATTCAGCTTCAGTTGATGATCCTGCAACAATGTTTTATCATTTTGTTAACCAGGATACCAAACTATCTGCTAGAAAGATCAGGTTGTTTGTGATGGATTTGTGATCATTTGAATTCACTGCCCAATCAGTGATACAAGTAAGTGCAGTTGTAAAAGTTCTGAAGGTTCCAGAGTTCTGGAAATGTTGGAACACTTTACCACTCTTCAATCAGAATGAAAGCCTGAAGATGGACTCCCTCCAGAATGTTATTGGACTCTATTCCCCAAAGATTACACTTCATATGGTCATATGGAGATCCCTACTCTTGACTCACCATGTTCTTCTTTTATTCCACTTTTGCAACTCATACCATGCATCCCCAGACTTGCTTTGTCATGGACCTCTGCTCCTCCTTCCATTCTCCTTCTGATGGTAACGTCACTCCATTCTGTCCATTTATCCACAAGGCTGTTGTAGTATACCATCTGTTCTGTTCCATTCCCTTCTCATTCCAAGATGGTTTCAAACTGTATAAATACTTAGTAGTTGTCTTGTATGTTCCACAGCTTGATCTGCACAATTATACAGAGTCTCAGCAGAGAACCCAAGGACTTCTATAGGACATTGTCTCACCTTTGAGAACACACTGAGACTAGATGTTATGCAAGCATAACAATCAGTGTCACTATATTCAAGAAATCTGGATTTTTATGCTCCATCATATGAGATCCCAAGATCCTTGATAGTTCCAAGATATCTTACAATCTGTAAGGCTCAATTGTAGTGATCTTCTGAAGGATTTGCACAATATTGTAACATTCTGATAACAGAATTGGCAATATCTGGTTGTGTTTCCAGCATAATGTATAGGAGTGATTCTATAACACTTTGATATTTAGTTTAAAGTGAAGCTGATGTTTCTTTGTCATTCTTGCAAGAGTTGTAACCTGTTGAAGTATTGGTAGGCTTTGCATTTTCTTGACCAAAATGTTTGGTGACTTTAAAAGCATACATGAATTGATTCAATGTAATGGTTCTTTTCTTTCTGTTACATTTTATGGTCATTCCAAGATGCTCTTTAACAGGTCCAAAATCTCTTGAGTCTCAGATCTTCATGAATATTTTCTGGCTGCTAAGTTATTGATGGCTATGTTGAACTTGATCATTCTGAGGGAGTTGCTGCTACTTGAAGAAGACAAGGACTCAGAGAGGTTCATGTAATCAAAGATGTGGAAATGCCCTCACTTATGACCATTATCTCTTACACCATCTCTGATGCAGACTTCACAGTTGAAAAATCACTGCAAAGATCATGGCAGAACATGAGCAATCCAAAGTTGCTCCCAAGCATCATTTTTCCCTTTTCAACAGAGCCAATGTTGCTGAATCTTCAGCATAAACCAACAGGGTTTCCACAGTGAAACATGCATCTGAACTAACCAGATGCTCACACTGTCATTAGATAAACCATATATCTGACAACTGCTGGGAGAAAGCTAGACAAAGTGGACAATCCACTTTTGTTCCTTCCAGATTCCCTAAGGTGAAAAAGAGCCCTACAAAGGAAAAAGAAAAAACTGGAGGTGAAAAGGCAAAGGCAGAGGTAGCTCAAATATGACCATGGAGATAGATGATCCTCTCAAGATCTTCTCTGCTGGTGTTTCTTATAACATGAGAGATATGGCTGCTGCTGATATGAATACAGCCTTAGAAGCCATACAAGATGATAATGATGATGATAATGTTGTTGTTGATCTTTCTATTCCACAGATACTTCAATGAGGATAACCTCTACCAGAAGGTCACCAGGATAGTGATAAAAGTGTCACAGGTTGGTCAAAAGATAATAATCAACAAAGTGACAATGGAATGTCTATTGCACACAATGATATTTCATTTAATAATCTTTTTTGTTTCTTTCTTAACAAAAAAAGGTGTTCCCTCTAGTTACTCTTCTATGATGGACATCCATCAACCACCCTCTCCCACTATGAACCAAGTCATGCAAAAGGCTATGGATGGTGAGTTGGACATCAAAAAGAAGAGAAAGGGAAAGGGAAAAGAAACCAGGAGGAGTAGAACAACCACTCAAACTGAACAAAATAGAGATGGCACCTAGACACATGGATGAAACTCTAAAGATATCACATCATGAACAGACCATGATGGCAATACTGAATATTGTGATACTTCATACAATGACTATGAATGCTACAACAGTTCCTTTTATCTGAGTGATTCTAAGAGCCAAAAAGATAACAAATGGTTGATTGACTCAGGATGTACCAAGCATATCACTCCATTTATCTCTGATTTTGCTCATCTAGATAAACAACACAAACCTTGCATAACTACCTCTGGACATACCTTATGAAATTATGGACAAGGCAAAGTTTACTTCAAATACCACAATGGATTGTGAAAACATAACATTTGTCTTTCAAATGTTTGATATGCTCCTAAAGCTTCCAAAAGACTTCTTTCTACCATATACTTATGGAAGAGTTATGACATCATGCTCTACTATCTTTGATGAATTCATATTTCCATGTTGCAATCATGAAGACAAATGATCACCTGTTTCAAAACCTTCAAATCTGCAAGAACAGAATCATAATGATGATTCTGATAGTTCAGGATCAGGAGGAGATTCCAATCAAATCTTTCCACATGATCAAAAACATGATCAACCTGAACAAAAACACTTGCAAGAATCTTCTCCATCAGAGACTCAAAATCAGAACATAGCTGATAAAGAACCAGAGTCAACTGATGAAGAAGATATTTCCAAACAACAAAAGAACCAACAGACATAGGATGTTGAATCAGATCAACAAAAAGTGCATCCTGACCCTGATTCAAAAGCTACTTCTGGACCCAATAAATTGACTCACTCTGAGATACCAAGACCCTCAATGGTTGAAAACCCATTTAGACATGGGAAGTCTACACCTTTTGGTGGATTGGAACTTTGAACAGAAGTTAGGAGATCAGGAAAAATATGGAATCCTGTTATTCAAACTGATAATATCTATGGCAAAAGAACTGCTGTAGAAATTGAAAGAGATATAGCCAGCAAAAGAGATTTCATTCAGAAAATCTTAACTTCTGAATCTACCCAATCAAAACCATCAAAGAAAGATTCTTCAGAATGTCAAACTTCTGAAGAGTCAATGCTGTTACATGTGTGCAACATCCAGTCTCAGTATGTCCTTAAAGGTGATACAATATCCAATAGAAATTTGAGGTGCCACTGTTGAGACTCCAGACTCAGGCAGATATGAGACTAAACACTGCATATAATTGCACAGATCTAGCTGTGATATACAGAAGTGACTACATGGTTTTAATACAGTTCCAAGTTACCTCTGAATAAGGAATGATAACTGGGAACATGTGGTAACAAAATGGGGCCTTGTGATGTCAGTGGAAATAGAGAATAAACTAGATCTCCATAAAGAGAGGAGATTGGGAGAGCAGAGGTCCATGTCCAAGAGTGGTACAAATGCATGAAATCAATCTAAGTAAGAAGGGAAAGTCAAATCACATGTCTCATCAATAATGGAAATGTGCATATGGCCCAGAGGAGCAAAGTCTTTGGGAAATAAACTCCAGTAGCATTCCCAGGAAAGTCTCTCACTCAGATTGTTAGGGAATGACAAGGAGGTAGAGCACTCACTTGTAACAAATGCCACATTACAGATTCTCTGAATCAAGAGTTTCAGAAGAAAAATCTGATAATGAATCTGAATCATCAGATAAAAAAACAGAGTTGGGATCACCACTCACAGACATTTCTAATATGTCAATGTCAAGCAGGTATGTGGTCATGCTTATGGGTCATGCTATAACAACAGTGGACATATCAACATTTTATTGAGACAATGCTAAAATGCCACTCTCTGAACAAGAAGACTGGATAAAAGCATGTCAAGAAAAGATAGACATGATAATGAAGAGGAAAGTTTGGAAGTTAGCAGAATGCCCTGCAGATAGGAAATCCATCAAGTGTCACTTGTTACAAGTAAGTGCAATTCCGGCAGTTCTGAAGGTTATGAAATAAGTTTCCACACTTCTGACACTTCTGAAATACCTTCTCATGCTTCTGAAGGTTCCTGAATCTTGGGAACATTAAAACACTTTGCAACTCTTCAATCAGAATGGAAGCCTGAAGATAGACTTCCATGGACTCCCCTTAGAATGCTATTGGACCTTATTCCCCAAGAACTATGCTCCATATGGTCATATAGAGATTCCTATTCTTGATTCACCCTGTTCTTCTCTTATTCCTCTTCTGTAGTTTTAGCCATGTGTCTCAAGAATCCCTTTTGTCATGGACCTCTGCTCCTTCTTCCATTTTCCTTTTGATGGCAGTGTTATTCCATTCTTATTCATTGACCCACAAGGCCATTGTAGTATACCATGTGCTCCATTCCATTCCATTCTGAGGTGGTTCCAAGCTGTATGAATACTTAGTAGTTGTCTTGTATGTTCAGTAGCTAGATCTATGCAATTATATGCAGTGTTTAGTCTCTTTCCTGCCTGAGTCTGGAGCCTCAGCAGAGAACCCTTGGATTTTTATAGGACCTTGTGTCACCTTTGAGGACACATTGAGACTGGACATTGTGCAAGCATAACAAAGTCATTCAGTAATGCCTTGATCCTTTCATCATTGACAGCCACACCTCTCTCAAAGATAAGGCATTGTGCAGCTGCAATACAGCACTGCCTGTCTTCATCATCCACTCATGACTTTTTTATGCAGTGTCACATATCACATACCATGCCTATCTGTGGCAGTTTAACCTTGGTTACTAGGTACCATGGACAGGGGCAGCTACCCAGGAACTTAATCCCAGTGACCAGAATCCTGTGTTAGATCTAGGATTACTATGCCATGTAATCATTAGATAATTTAGTACTTACTTTTCTGGATAATCAGCTGAATAACTGAGAAAATGAGGAAAGACATGCCACTGAATCCCATCAGTGCAATGTACCACAATTCCATACTGATAAGCATTCATGAGCTTCTCATCAAGCAACAGATCCCAGATTCTTTGGAATAGTTCCTGCTTGCAATGGGTATATGTCTCATTTGTAGCAGCTTCACCAAAATGTGATGCATATATGTCTTGAAAGTCATCCAGCAGCTTTTATAGCATCAGTCTAATTTCACATTATTGATACAAGTACTTACTTTTGGGATGTATGCAACATGGTGACATGCCTGAGCTGAAGGCCTACATTGTGTGTACTTCAACTGATTGGCAAAGAAAAGATAAAATGGCCACATAGAAGTATCATCAAAGCTTGTAAGATGTGTGGAATCTGACCATGTCATAAGGCCAGCAATGACATGTTTGAGGTTGTCATCCTGTTCTCATGATAATGCATTGACTTCCCTATATGCATTAATCATTTCAGGTGTCACAAAAGACTCTAAAAAGATGTTGACAGTGCAGTTATTAGTGGTTTTCCAGTGTTGTGTATATGGAGTGAAGTGGAATGTGGCACTGAGTTCAGGATTCTCAAATGTGGATTTGATAATGTCTGCAAGATCTCAGTAATAGATGCCATCAACAGTAATTGTAGGAGCATTTGCTTCCAAGATGAAGCACTCCTTTTCCTTTGGAAGAGGAAAAGATACTGAAGATCATTTCTGGCCATACTCTTCATTGAATGGATTGTCCTGAATCTGCAGATACTTGTCAAGAAGTTTCTGCTCACAGGTATGGCTGAACCCCTTCAGATCTTCAGCATTGTAAATGGGACTTGTCTGTATTTTGGCAAGGTAATCTAGTTCTGCAGCAGACTTTTGATTTGTGCCAGAATATTGCCAAGCCATGAGAAGCATGAATGATGGGTTTGTAAATGGAGCAAATACATTCCCTGTCACCATGTTGGCTCCTTTGCCAGATCCCATAGTTGATTTGGGTGGGTTAGATCCTCTGCTCATATTGCCAGTGTCCAGTGTTGGAGCATCACAAGCACCAGAAAGGTTCTCTGGAGGGATAAACATAGGTCGATGTATGTATGTAAGTGTGATAAAGGCCAAATGAATTTGGCTCAGAACCAGATAAGGAAGATGCAAGGAAAGGATTGGATCTTTGTGGAAGATGGGCTCACTCTTGATGAGCAGTCAATGGCATATGGGCAAGATGGGTGGAGCTTCCAGGCAGGAAATCAACAAACCAAGCTGGCATGCAAATGGAGCAACCTGATCACTGTGAAATAATTTGTGGTGGCAATGAAGATGGCCCCTCCCCTGTATCAGGCTAAAGCAAATATAAGTTGATACAATGTATGAGTTTCTGTGGGAAACTTACTTCTTGATCCAAGTCCCTGGCTATTACAAGTAAGTGCAATTCCAGTGCTTTCAAAGGCTCTGGAGTCTCAGAGACATTGGAAAACTTTGCAACTTTTCAACTGGAATGGAAACCCAAAGATGGACTTCCCTTAGAATGTTATTGGACTCTATTCCTTGAGGACTATGCTCCATATGATCATATGAAGATCCAACTTCTTGACTCATCCTGCTTTTCTCTTATTCCTCCTCTGTAGTTTTAGCCATGTGTCTCAAGAATCACTTTTGTCATGGACCTCTGCTCCTCCTTCTATCCTTCTTTTGATGGCAGTATTATCCCAGTCTTATTCATTGATCCACAAGGCTGTTGTAGTACACCATGTGCTCCTTTCCATCCCTTTCCATTCTGAGATGGTTCCAAGCTGTATAAATACTAATAGTTGTCTCATATGTTCCACAGCTAGATCTGTGCAATTATGTATACACAGTGTTTAGTCTCACCCCTGCCTGAGTCTTGAGTCTCAGGAAAGAACCACTAGAACTTTTATAGGATATTGTGTTGCCTTTGAGGACACACTGGAACTAGACATTGTGCAAATGTAACACTCAGAATAGGAAGGGGATGGAACAGAGCACATGATATACTATAACACCTTTGTTATGCTTGTGCAATGTCTAGTCCCAGTGTGTCTTCAAAGGCAACACAAGGCCCTGTAGATTCAAAGGGGATCTCTGCTGAGACTTGAGACTCAGGCAGGATGAAACTAAACACTGTGTATAATTGTGCAGATCTAGCTGCAGAACATACAAAACAATGACTAAGTATTTATACAGTTCAGAACCATCTCAGAATGGAAAGGTGATGAAACTGAGCACATGGTATACTACAACAGCCTTGTGGACAAATGGACAGAATGGAGTGACACTATCATCAGGAAGAGGATGGAAGGAGGAGCAGAGGTCCATGACAAAAGTGAGTCTGGGAATGCATGGTATGAGTTACAAAAGTGGAACAAAAGAAGAACATGGTGAGTCAAGTGTAGAAATCTCCATATGACCATATGGAGCATAATCTTTGGGGAATAGAGTCCAATAACATTCTGGGGGGAGTCCATCTTCAGGCTTCCATTCTGATTGAAGAGTGGTAAAGTGTTCTGACATTTCTGGAATTCTGGAACCTTCGGAACTGTGGAAAAGTATCTTGGAAGCATTGGAAGCATGGGAACAGGTTCTGGAACCTTTGGAATCTCTGGAACTGCACTTACTTGTAACAGCCTTGTGGATCAATACATATATGAGAATAGGATAACACTATCATCAAAAGAAGAATAGAAGGAGAAGCAGAGGTCCATGACAAAAATGACTCTTGGAACACATGGCTTAGGCTACAAAAGAGAAGTGAGAGAGGAATAGGGTGAATCAAGAATAGGGATCTCTATATTGTTGAACTTGCACCATTCCAGGTGACACATATTAGATGTCAAGCCTGTACTTAGGCTTGCAGCAGCATGGATCATAGAATCTACATGGGGGCAACAACTCTACTGTACTATGTGGCCAAGTACTCACTGGATGTGAGGATGGGGCTTGTGGGCTTTGTTTGATGGTGATGATTCCAAGTAAAGAAGTTCTTATTTAAGTGGAGTTAGAACTCACATTTTATACTAAGTATGCTACATATTAAGTAAGCCTTTCTCATGTACTGATTGTACACTACTCAGGCTATATGTCCCAGAATTTCACCAAGTCAACTCCGACCACCTCCAATACTATTCAAGTCACCTCTGGTGAGATTCCTCCAATATGTTTCCTCTGACCACTCCATCTCCTCCATCTCCATTCTTTCCATCCTCTGTATGTTATGTTACGTTATCCTTTTGTGCCTTCGTATCTCTATTAAGTTAGTCTCCATTCTGTTGTGCAGTGTTCAGGGTAAGGCCCACAGCTCCGGCTGTGCGATGAATCAGCACTGCACTGGTACTTCGCTACTTCTGCTCTTCTGATTAGTGCTATACTCTTTTTGGACTTTTCTCCTCCATATATAAACTTGTGTACTCTGTCTTAGTACCTCAGTTTGAATATCACCTTAGTTCCTGCTTCTTCTCTTTCTGCCATTGATCTCATCTCAGCATTCTCTTGTCTGAGTCTTGATGACTCTCCTTTAACCCTCTGACCTTCCAGACCTCTAGTCCACCCCATTTGTAAATTAGTGACATTGAACTTGGGCAAGGGTGCACCACATAAGATGAAGCCAACATTGCTCCGACCACAGTACAACTCTGGTGTTCCAGAGTCACATATCCAGGCCCCAGCGGAACTGGACTTAACACTATAGATAAGTGTCCTATAGTCACTTTCAACACTCCCCCTTGCTAAATACACTAAGTATGTAAGCAATAAGAGACAGGGATGCTAGTCTACCTGGGAAGAGTCATAGAAGACTAAGCCTGTTACGCTTTTGGTTATAGGCGCAACGTTGGACGTTGTATGTGGTACAAGTCCCTTACTCAGTGTGTCCTCAATGGCGACACAAGGTCCAATAGAAGTCCGGGGTCTCTTAGGCAATCTTTCAGCACTAAGGGGGGCTCGTAACCACGTAGGATAACGTAGAATAAGCTAAAGAATATGGTACA
>JBBPMF010000687.1:0-19313 GCA_038090175.1 Austroboletus eburneus | reverse complement strand
AGAAGCTCATGCAAGCGGCGATGCCCAAGGTGCAGGGTGTCGTCAACATCGTGCGAAGTCGAACCACGTTGAAACGAAGAACGCCATCTGGCGCCCCCACGGCGGGGGGCGTCAGCGTCGGCGTTCACCGCAGTGACTCTTTTATGGATGAACGGAGGAGATTACTGGGCGAGGTCGGGGACGACTGGGAGGTGGTGCGCAAGGAGGAGATTCCAGTGGGCGTTGGGCGGCTTGGGCGTTCCAAGTCGGAGATGCGGCCGTCGCGGTCCCACTATAGCTATAGTTTGCGCAGGTGATGAGGTGGGACAGTGGTGGGAGAGATGGGTGTGCATGCTTGAGCCTTGTACTATATGTACTTGTACAGAGGGCTGACAACGCTGACCTTGACTCATACCATTATATGATCATAGCTGTATGTAACCTGTTGATAGACGGAGACAATTGTTGCATCACTGATTTGGGGTTGGCCAGTTACGGATGCTATCGGCATACACCGCCCGCGGCCGGCAACACGACTGAGCTGATTTGTTCTCTTCATTGTGATTGCCACTGCCTACCGGGTGTGATCGGGAATCCTAGCTTCGAAATGTCTTCGGTTGGAGCGCATTCATTTGATCTTTTCCAAGTCTATGTTGGTTTCTCCGAGTGGCAACCGGCAATCCGAGCCTCCAGGGCGGTGACCGTTGAGCAGCTGGGGCTGAGCTGAGGGCATGCACCGCCTTCTGAGGCAGTGCTTGGCACACCCTCACTGTGATCGTGAAGATGCCACCTTCACGATCATGACACACTACCTTTGTAAGTGATCAATAATTCATCCGAACAGCCTAACACACGGACTTGATCTTCGGTGAAGTGTACTAAGTGCGACAAATAGATTGGGGCCAAGCTACTAGCCTCATTAAATTTCGAGTTTTTCTCGCTCAGGTCTCAATACCTCGCGGCGGTGTGGTCCTCAAACTACGTGACCTCAGTGATTCAGAGAAAGCCGAAATATCGCCATGATACCGGGAAAACATCAAAGGACTATGGAATGCTTGATTCGCCTTCAACATCGAAACTGATCACCTTCGACGGTCAACGCCTGTAAATACTTATTACATGCTCATCCAACGAAACGATACCCAAGTGGACTACTAACAGTGCTCAGAATATCACCAAATACTTCTCAATATCCCACCCTGCCGCTTTCAACCCTGGCTTCACTGCACGATCGATCATCGGCTCTGGCCCGCACACTAAGATGATACCCCATTCCGAAGGAGCGGGTAGCTTCGTCCTGAGTATATCGTCGTTGATCCGACCTGTGCTTCCCGTCCATCCCGACGGCGCACTTCCAAGGACGTAGTGCAACTTGAATCGATGTGGGCCATGTTTCGCGTATAATGCATCCAGTTCGTCTCGGCAAAGAATGTCACGTTCCATCTTGTTCGCGCCAACCAGCCATACCTTTGTCTCGACGTCCGAAGCGTCGAGGAGAATGCTCCGGAGAACCTGGAGGACAGGTGTGATCCCTGCGGCCGTTCCATCAGTAATAAAAGGCTACTATTGGTGCGTGACACGTACCGCTTCCGCCGTATATCATTCCAACCTCTTTGACTTGTCTCTGTGTTCCTTTCCAACGGGTAACGCCTTGTCCGTTCCAGACGAACGATCCTAGTGGTCCTTTCAACTGCACGGTGTCACCAACTGCCAGTTGATGGAATCCCGTCGTCATTTTCCCTCCAGTCGGAAAGTCCTTTGAAGGGAGATATAGTCTGCGCTATTTTCAGCCACGCTTCTTGAATAGAACAGATAAAACTGACTTTACCAATAGCTCTATGAAACCGATTGCTTCCTCTTGTGAGACCGGTGTGTACGCTCTCTGGACGAGTTCTTCCGTGCCCTTTTTCTTGAGACGGACGAAAACGTGCTGACCCACGGGAAGTCCGAGCGGTGTATCTTCTCGTGGCAAATCGAATCGATACTGGTAGGTGTCGTGATTTACGCGTACGATACTACTCAACCTGACGTCCTTCCACTTAGTCCTGTCGAGAAATGCACCACCAGCCGCCTGGTCGCTTGTTTGGGAGGTGCTTGACTCCGATTTCACCAGGGTTCCGATATGGAACTTTGATGTGTCAGCGAGCATTTCCGACGTTTCGTGACCTGCATACCTGCGCCAATTTTTCCTTGCCCTCTGCTGAATGGATGGCAAAAAAGTCCTCTGAAGCGTCTTCGCCTGCAACAAGGGTGATGGAGTCGCCACCACCAGGATGCTCGTTCAGGAAAGGCGTCCCGTCGTACACTTCTCCGTTAACGACAAACCATGGCCGTTCATGATCTTGCTTCTTCAACTCCTCCAATGTTATCTTCCTGGTGATACCCGGGTTCGTCAAACGTACGTCCTCTGTTTTCGGCTGCGTGACAGGTGACTTCTCTTCTGACCTGTTGTTCCCAAAGGTTGGCCTGGTGATATCATACCCCAATGTTTTCATTCGCTATTGTGAAAAGCTGTAGTTCAAGATGTTTTTTATACGCTCCACGTACCTCCATCCAGCCTTTGGACGTAGTTCCAACTACGGCTGGGTGCTCGAAGTGTAACACGACCTGGTTATCTTCCTCAGTTTTGTTCACGGAAACCCTAAACCACCTATCGAAAAGGTCTCAGTTAGTAAATTAATTTCTACGGGTACGTACCAATTGTTCATCATTCCTAGTGCGTGCCAATACCTACCAGAAGGTGATTAATGACAGAACCAGAGCGTATTTGTCTCTTACATGTCCCTAGGCTGTATTGCAGAACCCTCGTCTGACGCTCTGACCATGAGGGCATCACACTTAAGCAAAGCGCTGTGTTTCACGCCAAAGCTCCAAAAGCACCAGCAACTATGATTGTGCATGGGTAAGACAGTCCAAGAACATAATGTGCGTCGTCAGCTCACAATGAAGTGTCTCTTTCAGTCAAGTCGAGAGTTCCATAAACAGGATCCAAGTGGCATATTTCGCGGAACCGATCCTCGGGGTACTCGCTAATTCTGAATGAGACACGAAACGATAGCAAAGATGATCCCTTACATGGTTGCCGGACTCCAAACTGTACCTTCATCCAACGAAAGTTCCACTCGAGTCACCCGTCGGCCGCCACCGCCATAGGCATACCCACGGATGGTGTAAAAATCGTCCAACTTCGAGTGCTTGCTTATGGTGAGCGTCTCGTCATGGACAGGTTTCGCAATCACGCTGTTCACGTTTAGCTCCCTGTTGGGTGGTTAGCCATAAGGACAACAGCAGCGTATGGCTATTGACTACTGACGTAATGATATATCTGCCGCCACGTGGAAGTCATTTGCTTTAGATGGCGATCTCGCGGGATGTCAACTAACCTGGGATCATACCACCAGTGCTTTTCCGCGCGTGCCTGGTCAGGCATCACCTGGGTAGGCAAAAGCTTGTTATCCTAAAGGTAAGACATAACATTCAGCATACGATCTCCAGTAGTCATCATCCTCTTTTACCCAGAAATGTAACTGCAATTTCTCAGCAACGATACTGATCAGGAAGTATTCGTATTCGTACTTACATGATGTTGACTCTCACGCTCGGAGATTTCGATCCGCTTTAACCACTTGAAAATGTGGACTCAGACTAGGCTACACATGATGACGACGATCCACAGTACCTTGACGGACCGGCCTCCAATTTGCCCTGGAACGACAAGTCTCACTGGGAATCCATGATCAGGTTCAAGAGGTAAGCCATTCATGGCCCACGCTGTAACAGACGCTTAAGTTCCAGCGGATAAAAAAATTCACAGAGCTGTTCACCTATGAGCATTCCTCGGTCTTTGCTCTGAGCCCATGATAGTCGTTGCGAAGTCCCATAAGGACCATTTGGTAAACTGTCTCCGCCCTCGAATATGACATACTTCGCCTGGCCCCGCTTAGGTCTTACGTATTCCAAGAGGTCCGCCAAATATATCCCCGTCCATAGGGCGGTGGAAACTGAAACGAGAATCCGTCAGCATTGCCGTTGTGACTTGGTTGCTTAAACCGTACCTCCTCCCGCTCCCCAATTAAACCCGAGCGTCTTCCGAACAACATTTTGTTCCTTCCTTCGGTTTCCGGCACAAACGAAGGTGACGGGTAACGTTACAACGGGAAAGGGTAGTTGGCTCAGTTGCTGCACCGTAAGGGTGATCTCGCGTTGTACGAGGCCGTGAATGTGAATGGTCCATTCTTTCGCAGCGTCTTCTGCGACATGGGGAACGGCGCCGTGGTTGCGAACAAAGTGAAGGTGAGCCGGCGTCAGGAAACCCTATGAAAAACAATGACTTTTGCTCAGACGGCGTCGGAAAACGTTGAACAGACGTACTCACAGCTTGAAAGAGTGAGGAAAGCTTTGCCTCACAATTGAAAGGGTGCTTCCCTGTCAGGCGAATGAGGCCTGGATTCTGAGAAGACGCATGAGCGAGCGTTTGTGCATGCTTGAGGCAACTTACCCTTCTGATCCAGTTATCAGGCGTTTCCCGGTCCTGGATAAGATTTCATGAGCTTTTTATCGTGCCTATCAGCGAACGGGGTACGTACCGCTTCTGCTACTTCCACCGGTGTTGAATTTTCTGGGAGCTGAGGTAAAGTTTTGGGTAGGCGAGGTCCGTCTCTCGCTGGATCGTCAAAAGACGCCGGCAAGAAAGGGAACGAGAACAGGTCACCATTTATAGGTGAAGGATTGTCCTCCAGCGAGTCGCCTGAAGAGGTAGGAGGGGTCAACGGAGACACTTCACATGATGAAGGGATGCCCTTGGTCACTAAAAGAGATGGAACTTCAAAGAGGGGCGAGTCGAGGCTCTCAACGGTCATTGCTCAATGATCCTGGTGATCGAAGATCGAGCTTTCGACCTGAGGCATATTAAGTTGTTGAGCTGGCAGGGTTGTCCTGTACCAGCCCAAAAATGGCACAGTGCCCTATCACGGGCACGCATGTCCGTGAGTAGTATTCAGAGTACTTCTTGAGTCACGGTGTCTGGAGGCCAGCCTGTGCTATAGATAATGCGTAACTGAAAAAACGCGTCGTTCGATCGCATGCTGTACGGGGCACCTGTCAAACTGATGTCAAACTTGAGCTTGACAACGGATCCGACAGGCGAAGTTGCTGAGCGCTAGGTATCAGTCCATAAAGGGTAAAGCGTCTCTAGATCGTAACAAAACACAGGCCGAACGTGGTTGGACGATAAGGAGTCTCGCGACCAATAATCAGGTGCTACGTACGAAAGATAAACTCCGAGAACACGGTTGGACGATACGATTGAGGATACGACCCTGACATGATTGATAGAACATGACCAGACTCTCAGGCCAGAGTAGATATATACATGTTCGAGCGACACAGAATATCTTGGCATAAATATGAATCGGGCATACAAAATTTATCAAGCGCGTGGAACACGAATCATGGAGATCAACAGGTTGATGCCCTAGATGTCATCCCAGCGTAAGCGAAAGAGGTCTCAAAAAGAAACCGTGTCGGAGACACACCATCGCAATAATACCGGAAATCCAAAATGCCTTCCCCACAGGAACCTCTTGGAATCGGAACACCAATGCGTATACAATACCTCCAAAATTACCCATGCCACCGACGACTCCGCTCTGTTAACCAGGAGATTCATGGTATCGTGTAACAGACGTACGATGAAGGTCTCACCATGAAGCCATTGGAACCTTGTATATTGCTTGAGTTAATAATTTTACTCGCATTGGAAACTGAACTCACAAGGATTGCAGTGGGGTACCAGGGAGAAATTAACGCCGTTCGCAGATTCGTTCGCCATGGCCAGAATGACAAGCATTACGATAATTACGGCCACTATGGCCTGAATCAGCATTGAGCGGGAAGGTGAGGGAATAAGGATGCTTACAGGAAGGCTGATGGTGGCTGTCGATATACAGGCCAAGACCAAGAGAAAACAGTCCCTGCACAACGCCCAGGGAAATCAGAAGGTACTTCTTTCCAGGAACTCCCCATTTCTTGTATATCAAGTCACCAAGGTATCCACCTACCTCCAAAATCAGTAATATGAATTATAGTTGTCGAAAAAATTTATCACCCAATGGGCGCGCAAAGACGTTCAGAATGCCGTAGATGAACGCAATCTGTAATGAGTCAGGATCGGAATGAAGGTCAATTCGTGAAACTGACATATCCGGCCTTGGTTTGGCCAAACGTCTTTGATTTATAGAGCGCAAGAAGAACATTTGCCAAGTTTACATTCATAGCGAGTTCATAGCCAAATGTTGCAAAGTACGCGAGCGCGGGGAGCCAAGTTAAAGGTTTAGAGATGACCTTCAATGCTAAGTCTAGTTCAAGCGGTTTGTTGACCGCAAAATCAAGCTCGGAAGCCATATCCAGGAAATCTATAAAATGTCAATTCTATAGAATGGTGTTCGTGAACGAAAAGATAACGAACTTGGGACAACCTCTACGACTTTGACCTGAGCATCTCCCAAACCACCTTTCTTCTCGGGATCTTCTTTGCTTTCGTCAGGACGATCGATTGCCCTTACGTCTTCAGAAACTTGTTTTAATGTACTATCATCATTTCCATGCGCAATTGCCTTGTGTCTATCACTCCATTGGCCAGCAGGATGGTCGGTCCCAAATACCATGACGCTGATCGCGACAAGGAGCAGGAAAGGAACTGGGACAATAGCAAACGCTGCACGCCATGCGACACTGGAAGTAAGTCCAGAAGAAAGCAAACCATTGTATAAGGCGATCATGACAACGAATGTGACTCCCCCGCCAGCATTACCCCAGCCTGCCGCTAGAGCGTTTGCTACAGCGAATTAGTAAGCGAATTAGTATATAATGAAGATGAATTACACACCGGTGCCAACCACATTCTTGTCGAAAAACACGGTGGTCCATGCCTGGCAAGATACAAATGTCCCGCCAAGTATGCCAATGAAAAATCGGATCAAGTAAAGTCCATTTACAGTGTGCGCAGTTCCAGCTAGCCCTGAAGGGATTGCGCCCAGAACAAGCAATCCAGCCATGACTTTACGCGGGCCATACCCTGGAATATAGGTGAGTAAAGTAAGTGACACCGAAGGAATTATACAAACGATCAATTAGAGGGCCAGAGATAACACGAACAATGAGAGTGGCACACAAAGAAACCACGTTAGAGTTTCCTAAAGGATAATGAGCAACAAGTGTCCCCTGACTTCCTCTACTTACCAATTTGCGCAGAGGTCAACTTGAGGTCTTGCTTGATGACCTCCGGAATAAGTGGAGCAAAAGCAAACCATGACAAGCTGCAGAAGGATCTACATGTGGTTACCAATAACGTTGCAGGAGCAAGAACTCACAAAGCCGAAAAAAACGCCAACCAAGAGCTGGGAATTAAAGTCAAAAAATTGAGCTAACAGAGCTGAAGATGAAAAATACAGACAGATGGAAGTTGATTGAATACTGGTTCCGAAGAGAAAATAAAGGCAGCGACGTGCATTTCAAGTTGGTGGGGTTGATCGTCGCCTCCCAAAGACTGACTCCTCGCAAGGAAGAACCGCATGCAGACATGGTAGTAAGTTCTTGTGGGGCAGTTTTCGTATCCGTTCGCCGTTCTTATTTTTTTCGCAACTTGTAAATCCGTCGCCTCAAGTAGTAGAAATAAGATCTGGTTGCAGTTTGCGTGATCTAGGGGCGTTTGAATATTCCTTGCATGAGATGTGAACTGTCAAAGATAACGACCCTTCAGTTAAATGCTCATCGTAGTATGATAAGCGCACCTAAGAGATAAGACGGAAAAAAATCTTGCTTGTACCTGGAAGGCAGTGGTGGTCGGTTGAGTGATTAGAATCCACGTATGGTTTGGCTGCTCACGTCTTGTAATCGTGATGAAAGTAAATAAATGTGGCCGCGTGATGGATTCTGGTAAGGCTGGATGTCAAACTTCCATCCAGCAGACTGCAAAAATGATTCCACTCCCGCGACTCCTCGGAGTGGACGGTCGGAATCGGATCAATTCTCGCCGACGTGTGGCCCGGGGACCCGAGCCATTCAGGTGTGTCCAGTACTTTGCCAAATGTGAGCGGTTTCGATGAAACGGCCTCGGAAGTCCGAGTCGGAAACAGTGGTTTGAATGAGTCGGAACTCCCCGTGCAGCGGCGCCTGTCTCGACCCTGTCCTCACAACACTTACGTACACGTCCGAAGGACCGATACTGCAGAGTTCGAACTTGGATTGTAGATAGTAGAGAACGCCTGAGCGCAAACTTGAAAATGACTCGCACGGTCGGATGTCACTGCAAACGGCCCTGGAAAAAAGTCAAATGTTGCCTTTCTGGTCTATTTAATTAGCTGTGGGAACCAACTGTAGTTGACTGAGGGGAGATTGACGGTCCCGCCGCCACTTGCCAAGGGCAAGATAACATAACCAAGAACCATGCTACACATGGTAGGCGAGTCGTTATCTTTCTTGGGCCTGTGAGAAGTGGAGATAAGTGTCTCACTGCTGATTTGTATACAAGTTCAAGAATAGCCTGAAGACAGTCACCACGTACTATGGGAAGCTGGGAGGGTCGTGCTGTGCCTTCCAAAGTTTAGATTCATCATGGTCAAAAGTAAACATAATGCCGCGTCAGCTAAGCCATCGGAGCACCCTTAAGACTGTACCTTTGGCAACGCCTTCTACTATCCGATTTCCCACTCACTCACTGCAGATATACTGACTCTTACTGAGCATGTCGGCTGAGGTCGAGAAACTTGTAACAAACGAAGATCCTTTAGTAGGACCCGATGGGATGGCTGGTGTTCCACAGACCGAGTCGGCGACAAAAACGATCCTCGTGGTTGGACTTGGAATGGTGGGCATTGGTGAGCGTTCTCTTGAGAAAATCGATGTGCTGCTATTTATCTTGCTCCTATCAAGCATTTATCGAGAAAATACTCAATCTAGATGAAATCAAGCGCTATCGTCTCGTAACTTGCGGGGAAGGTGACGACTGTTATCTGTTAGATACGACTCGGAGGTGTTAGCTCACATGTCATATCTCAGAGGCACACTTGGCTTATAATAGAGTCGCCCTTACCGATTATTTCCAGCACCGATCGGTCGAGAAGCTTTATCTCAACCAGGGTAGGTGCTTATCATGAGTCGTGTTTCTGGTTTCCTGAATCTCGCATATATCCAAAGTGGACTGGTATGCACAACAGGATCCCGAGCGCTTCATCTTCTACACCGGCGAACAAGTTACTTCCCTGGATACCGCGTCCCATTTGGTTATCACTAACAGGAGTCGTGTGATAAACTATGACTATTGCGTTCTTGCCACCGGCTCTGAGAGTACTCTTCCTCCGTATCTCCCTCCGGAACGCTTGGAAAAAGCCAGGGGAATATTCGTTTATCGCAATATCGCAGACCTCGACAAAATATTAACTTACTCCCAAGAAGATCATGTCAAGGATGGTCGCGTTAGTGATAATTTAATAATGCACCGAGCACTTTGATTGATATTGATATTGATAGGCGGTTGTGATTGGTGGAGGCTTACTCGGCCTCGAAGCTGCAAAAGCTGTCTTTGATTTGTACGTTGCAGTCGTTGGTCGTGTCCATTCAGTGTCATATTCCATTATAGGGAAACCATAGGGAACGTCGCTATTATTAATCGCCAAGCCTACCCATTATCTCGTCAACTCGACGAAGAAGGTGGCGATATTGTCTTGCGCCGCATCGCGGCGATGGGGGTGAACGTTCTCACTAAAACATCTATAAAGGACGTGGTGACAACGCCAGAGGGTGCCTTGAGTGGACTCGTCTTATCTGATGACACCCAACTCGATACTCAAATGGTCATCTATGCGATCGGAATCACGCCTCGCGATGATTTGGCGAAAAAGGCCGGGTTGAATTGCGCGGAAAAAGGAGGAATCATTGTCGACGATTATCTCAAAACAAGCGCCCCAGATGTCTATGCCATCGGCGAGTGTGCATGCTGGCGAGAAAACACTTTTGGTCTTATTGGTCCGGGAGGTAATGTAGCACTTCCGGCACTGCAGTGTGCAGGGCTCATATTTAACAGTTGAAATGGCCGACATATTGACTTTCAACTTCACTCAGGTTGAGACAGATCTCGGTGGTTTCATGCCCAGGCAGATGGTAGGACATTCATTCCGTACGCTCCCAGGTTCATGTTATTTGACCGGACTTTCCTTTTAGAACATGCCTGATTTGTCTACGAAGCTGAAGCTAATGGGTGTCGACGTCTGTACAGCATTATCATTCAATTAATTTGTAGATCTGACTTTAAATTGTAGGTTGCGTCTTTTGGGGATTACTTTGCGGACAAGAGTCATCGAGGAGGAATTGTGAAAGTTGACACCATTCCCGCCGAGAAATTGTCACGTGCTAAACCCAGTGTCTGGGAAATAAAAACTGAGGCCACCAATATTCCTGCGACTCGATTGCACCGCAAGCAAAACGGTTCGGCGTCTGATATAGAGTGCCTGATATATAGAGATCCCTTTTCTTTCGTATACAAGAAGTAAGTCCTTGTCACAAACGTTTTTAGTGAACTCGGTTTTTGACTGATTTGTAGATACATCTTTACCGCGGATGGCAAGTATCTCCTGGGCGGAATGATGGTCGGGGATACTTCCGATTATGTCAAACTCGTTAGCATGGTGAAGAAGAGGGTGAGAATAATAAAATATAATGGTCACTTTTTTCTAACTAATGTTCAGAAAGCTATCGACGTGCCGCCATCTCAGTTCATTGTCGGGTCTAGTAACAAGGGCGAGGAAGATGGTGCAGACCTTGATGACGATACACAGGTTTGCAGTTGCCATGTGGGTTTATACATGATATGTTTTCACATGGGTACTTATAAACTCGTACAGAACGTGTCGAAGGGTGCTATCGTGGAGTGTGTCAAGTCCGGTATGGCCGACATTAACGGCCTGAAGTCCAAAACGAAAGCTGGAACGGGTTGCGGTGGTTGCATGCCTCTTGTTACCAATATCTTCAAAGTTTGTGGCTGGTCCATGCATAAAACGTGAGACCTTAAACGCTTTTTCTAGGCTGAATTGAAGAAAGCTGGTCATGTCATATCCAACAACCTTTGCATACACTTTGCGATGACTCGTCAAGAACTATTTACTATCATCAAGTACGCTTATTTATTGCTCTCTGACCGCCTCGCATACGATGTCTTCCATGCAGACTACGAAGATTACAAACGTTCCCCGAGGTGATGAGTTCTACTGGAATCAAGCCAGACTCGCTTGGTTGTGAGCTATGTAAGCCTGCAGTCGGTCCGTACTCTAACAAGATCGTCTTCTCCCCTCACTCATTTCTTTTCAAAGCATCCATCCTCTCATCGCTTTACAATGTGCACGTCATGGCACCACCGCATCATGCCAATCAGGATACCAATGACAAGTGGGCTGATTTCTCTCTACCCATTTCCCTCGAAAATTTGTTGAATTACAACATAGATACATGGCAAACATACAACGAGATGGCAAGTGATATCGTACATTGTTTCTTGGCTAAGATATACTAACGACAAGTCACCACAGGAACCTTCTCTGTTGTCCCACGAGTTGCCGGAGGCGAGGTAAACTTGGTCATCAATATCAGCCCCCATTTCCAGAGCTCATTGCATCGCACAGATTACCCCAGAAAAGCTGATTGTACTTGGACAAGTCGCAAAGAAATGTGAGTGCTTTATAAATGCTCGTCGCTTTATTGACTGATTATATGTACATAGACAAACTGTACACAAAGATCACCGGCGGGTACGATCATCTCATCCGTATTGTGCCACCACCCAGGCTGAGCATGCGTTAGACAACGCATTGATTTGTTTGGTGCTCGGAAGCAGGATCTTCCGGATATCTGGGAAGAATTAGTTACGGCAGGATTTGAGAGTGGTCACGCATATGGTAATCTTCCGGGAATCGATTAGTTTGCTTCGGGAAGGCTGAGTTTTTTTCAGGCAAAGCCCTGCGCACAGTGAAGTCCTGTGTTGGAACAACCTGGTGTAGATACGGAATTGGCGATTCGGTTGGATGTAAGTAAATGACTTTCGTTGTACCTTTTCGTTGCTGGATACTGAGTCACGAACACATTTTCAGTGGCTATCAGTCTCGAGGAACGTTACAAGGGCATCCGTTCCCCCCATAAACTCAAGGGCGGTGTTAGTGGTTGCGTTAGAGAGTGCGCTGAAGCACAGTCAAAGGACTTTGGTCTGATCGCCACGGACAAAGGATGGAACAGTAAGGCAATTCGAGTATGATATATCAAACGTCTAACTTTGCACGCAGTCTTTTTGGCCGGAAATGGTGGCACTAACCCTCGTCACGCTACTCTATTTGCCAAGGACGTCCCACCATCTAAAGTTGTACGAATTATCGATCGCTTCCTTATGTATTACATCCGCACGGCGGACAAGCTTATGCGTACTGCTCGATGGGTCGAGCAATTCGAGGGAGGAATCGAGGTTTGTTGACTCGAAGCCTTCCCATTCGTATTCAATTAATGCCTTCTGTTTCCCTGTAGAGACTCCAGAATATTTTACTGGATGACGACCTTCGTATCTGCGACGAACTTGAGAAAGAGATGGACTCGTTGGTTGGGACATACGAGGACGAATGGAGCGTAGTAGTCAAGGACCCCGTGAGAAGGCGGCAATTCCGTCAGTTCGTTAACACGGTAAATCCCTGCATCGGGCGTTCTCTCTTTGTCCTGACGCGTGCTTTAGGATGAGGGCCAAACGAACGTAGAACCCATCAAGGAACGCGGACAAAAGCGTCCAGCAGACTGGCCGAAGCAATTTCCTCCTTTGAAGTTCCATGCGTCTTCTGTCGCGACACCCAAATCTGAATGGAGATGGCGCAAGGTGGCTACCCTCCAGGACTTGGGGATTTCTACTGCCCCTACGTAAGCATTTTGATATTACTGCTATCACCATCCTATGCTCAACAGTTATTTAGTTCGGCGGCCGTTAAGTATGGAGAGTCTCAATTGGCTATTTTCCATGTACCTGGCAAAGGTCTATTCGCTGTTCAGCAGGTAAATTGTCATTCTGGATGACATGTCAGCCTCTAACTTTGCCTTTAGATGTGTCCCCACAAACGAGCATTTGTCCTGGACCACGGCATTGTCGGCGATGATGTGGATGGCAACCTCTATGTTTCTTGTACGTGTTTCGCCCCGACAAACGACTTTTCCAAAGACTTCCCGTCCAAATAGGTCCGCTTCATAAGCGGAACTTCCGACTCGATGATGGCGCCTGTCTGAACGACGCGGAGTATTCTATCATCTCATTTGACATCAAGCAAGAGGGTTCCGACCTGCTCGTGCTTTTGCCCGAGCCCGAGGAACTAGATGCAGTCATAGGCACCAGTAAATGGATGGTCAAGCAGGCGACGACGGAAGTCATATCCCGTGGTGGTGGCCAAGGCGTCGAGATCGCAGTCGTGGATGGACCATCTACGGACGCGTCCGGAGGATGCAGTGGTAGTTCATGTGGTGATCCTGCTCTGGAGTGGTGATGGATGTGAACTGCCGGCAATTGTAATTGTATTTACTTAGTCGATTCTACGAATTCAAGTGGTAGATTTCAGCGATTTTATCTGCGTCGATGTTGTCACGCAGCAGGTCTGCAGACCACAGCTCCGCCTCTGATATATCCTTACTCAGGGCCTCCATTTTCGACTTCGCCAAAGCCAGCGCATCTTTCCCAATGACCAAATGTAATGGCATGCGACCGCCTTCCACTAGCGCATAGATGGCCTTTGCGAACTTGGCCGGATCGCCCCCGAGTTCACTAAGCTTTCCAGAACTTATTACCTGCCAAACGTTCCAGAGTGTGGTGCCCTCTTTATTGTAGACGGTGTTTAATGGCTGAAAGATTGCATTGTGCATCGCATTCGTCTAGAAGAATCCGGCAGAGATGATGCATATCTAATCCATTTCAGTGTCTAACCATCCGGAATAAAACATAATCGCCTACCTTGATGTTCCATTCCGGGAGAACTTCACTTGCCAGAGACTCTGAAAACCCTTCCAGTGCTGCACATTCCATTCGTCACACACTCGAAGAATCGAAGGGTATTATTTCTCACCGTGTTTGCTGGGATTGGATACGTCAGTTTTAAGACTTTAAAATGTATACGTTTCGGATTTACCTCGCTCCATACAATGCCTGGCAGGGCCCGCCGACTTTGCCCGAAATAGAGCTGTTCTGCAACAACACGCCTCCGCGTCCAGGCACGTTGACCTCTCTAAAGAACTTGACGGCCGCGCGGCTCACATTGACTGCGCCCCAGAAATTGACGTCGAACAACGTCCGGGCTTTGTCGATGGGCGTCGTTTCAGCATCTCCCACCATAGGAATACCGGCGTTGTTGAAGACGACATCCAGTCTGCCATACACCTCCTTGGCTCGGGCAAACGCGTGGTCGATATCGGCTTGATCGGTAACGTCGAGCTTGAGCACGAGCAACTTTTCCTTCGAGTGGCTTGCTGAGAGCTCCTGGAGCACTTCAGGCTTTCTGAGCGTCGCGACGACAATGTCGCCTCGACTCAAGACGAACTCTGACAGTGATCTCCCGAACCCGGTCGATGCTCCGGTGACTAGTCAAGGAAAGACATGAGCGTTCGGAAACTTTTCCCTTGGAATCTGTCACGGAACACCTACTCAGCCAAACGCGCGGGGCTTCCATATGGATGTACTTTGGGGTATCTTGCCAGCAGTCACTTCGTGTATACGAACTTGATTATCTGTCCCGACTCTCACGGTAATATAGGTTTCAGTCAATTGCGAGGCATTATAAGCGAGAAAGGAAATGTATGGCATGGAACTTCATCTACAATCCGTAGCCGACTCACCTCGCTCACCTCGCGACAAAAAAGGCATAGTAGTTACGGACTCTGTGTTCCCCACCAATCAGAGCTCTCAAGTGGGCCCCAAGGGAATTGTTAAGTGATAACGTTACTCGTCCACTTTGCAGATGTTGTAATCGTTTCCGATAGTGAACAGAACTTCAAATGCTGTTACCCAGTCACTGGTGTAGTTCGACTCATCCACATGCGCATGATTTTTTCTCGTTCGCCCTGTCGATCTACACGTAAGGCGGCATTATGACAACCAAAGGTCACCACAAAGATTATATCAGGCTCGCCTCCAAAATTATGAACGTAAGATGATAACCTGCCTGTGCTTCGTCCAGCTCATTGTCACGTTTGCTCTTCCTTGCGTCAGCACAAATTGGAGTCTCTGTTTCACCATAGGGCTACAGGGGACAAGACGAAGATGAAAACATAAATCATAGAGATACAAGATATGCGCCTTGGCAAGGCAATCGAAAGGGGAAAAATGGGGGGTGAGGACAAACAGGAAACCGAAGCGAGGGACGGCCTCCAGAAGACGAAGGGAGATGGATACATGTGTGAGGATCACACGGCACGTTTACACGGCTTCCGAGTCTTTGTCCAAGTCACGGCCATGGCTACGCATGTGTTTGATACCGAATCCAAAGAGCGTCGTACGTTTTTTACGCGTCGGACTTGGGACCATCGAAAGGGGGCGTAGAGGACCTTGGACGGGTGCGAGCTTTGGGTCATGTGTGATGGCTTCCGCTCGGTCCTTTGAGAGAAACTTGACCTTGGAGGTTCGATGGGGAAAGAGCCCTTGAGCCGTGGACGGCGATGGATCCGATTCCCCGTCATCGGTTAGACCTCGTTCTTTGAGCTGTCCTTGGCCCTGGTGTTGATCGAGCTGCAAAAACAAGGGTGTGGACTGTGCTGATGCAGTTTCTGCCGGGCTAGTTGAGAGAACGGGCGAATGATCTGTGAGTGGTTTCTCCTCGTCGGGCACCTGCCGGACGACAAGAGTCAGTCATCAACCACGACAAAGCGCTCAACACACGCCGGGATCCTCGGTCGGGGGGAGAGAAGTAGAGTTGAAATTGCGGGGTTGGTTTAAGTTGAGCAAGATGCGATCGCCATCTAGGTACGATCACTGCAATGCACTAGAGGTGAATGTGAGGTGCGACGTACTCATAAACTGGCATACGGATGGGGTACGGTTAGGTGTAACTGGGGTATTCTGTTCCACGGCGCGCCGGTGTGCCTTGATAGCGCGGTAGATGACGTAGGAAAGCGTGTAGGCAAGACAAAGGCCAAGTAGGATGATGAGCGCCACGGGGATGCGGGACTTGTGCTGGGGAGCTTGAGCTTGAGGCGCCATCGAGTATGCCGAGAGAGATCGACAGCGACCAAGACCGACGGCGAGAAGAAGGGTGATACATATCGACCACACCGAGTTTATGTAGGAAACAAAGTAGAGGCTGACTGGCGTTTCGAGAAATTAAATAATGTAATTAAGTAATTCCTCCTGCTTCTCAGTGTATTCCAAAACCCATCGCCGCCATTGGGTGCATGATCTAATATGAGACATGATGACGACGGTATAAAGGGGTTGACCGTCATCGCCACTCTCCCACTCACTCCCAATGTCCAAGCCGTTCAACAACTGGCCCAACGACGTCGGAGTGTGTATTCTTCTTCTGCTCGACAGACATCGTCGCTGACCGCTGCATGCTCCAGTTTGACGTCTTCCACGAGGAGAGGGAGCCCGTCGAGCTTCGAGTCTCTGGCAATATCCCTTCCTACGTATCCGGTACCCTCTACCGAACGGGCCCTGGAGGTTACCAAGTGAAGACTGACAGTGGCGAAACCTTCTCCATTGACCACTGGTTCGACGGCTTCTCCCAGAACCATCGCTTCCAGATCATCCGGTCTGATAACACCACACGCGTCCTCTACAACTCTCGTCGCAGCGTCGATCCACTCGTCGAAAATATCCGCAAGACGGGAAAATTGAATGGTCTTAGCTTTGGCCAGAAGCGCGATCCATGTGTCGGCTTCTTCAGAAAGCTCATGAGCATGTTTATTCCCGAGCCGAGCCAGCCTCCGGACCAAGTCAATGTTGGTGTCACAATGTCCGTAAATCCGCCTGGTCTCAGTGACTTGGATAAGAGTGGGAGGAAGGAGGGAGGTCATGCATCCGGTGTTCAGTCCCTTTGGGTCAAGAGCGACACGTCGTCACTACGTAGCATCGATCCCGAAACTCTCGAGCCCTTGGGTGTCGTCGACCAATCCGTCCTCCATCCAGAGCTCACCGGGAATCTTTCCGCTGCGCATGCCAAGTCAGATCCCATCACAGGCGACATCTTCAATTTCAACCTCGCTCTCGGCAATCAGCAGGTATACAAGGTCTTCCGCGTGTCTGCTTCCACGGGGAAGACGGATATTCTGGCGACCATCTCAGATGCCCCCGGTGCTTATTTGCACTCTTCGTTCCTTACGGAGAATTACTTCATCTTGTGTATCTGGGGCAGTCATTATTCGTGGGGAGGTGCCAAGATTATGTGGGAGAAGAACATTCTCGATGCCATTGCGCCGTTTGACCCCTCCAAGAAAGCGCTCTGGTATGTCATTGACCGCAAACACGGTAAAGGCATCGTCGCCAAATACGAATGCGACCCCTTCTTCTGCTTCCACACTATCAATGCTTGGGAACAGACTTCCGCTTCCGACCCCTCTCAGATTGACATCGTCGCTGACCTCTCAACCTACCCAAATTGCGACATCGTGAAACGTCTTTATTACAACCTCATCAGGTCCACCTCACAGGATGCGATCGACTATATAGGCAAGAAGCGTAGCGGGAACTTTGACATGTTCTTGCGACGTTACCGATTGGTCGGTGTCAACGTCACCACGGAGACGCCGTTGGAGGCACGGGAGGCGACAACCGTATTCACTGCTGAACAAGAACATTCGTGCGAGCTGCCCATCATCAACCCACGTTTCCTTACCAAGCCTTCGCGCTACGTCTACGGCGTCTGCTATCGTGGCTTGAGCACATTTTTCGACGGACTCGTCAAATACGACATGGAGACACACGAGCCGATATACTGGTCTGTCAACGGGCACAGTCCCTCGGAGCCCATCTTTGTAGGTGACCCCGAGGGTACTGCGGAGGATGACGGGGTGTTGTTGACCGTTGTGCTCGACGGGTCTGCAGAAAAGAGTTATTTGTTGGTGCTGGATGCAAAGAACATGAAGGAGGTAGGGAGGGCGAGTATGGAGTGTGTCGTGTCGTTTGGTTTCCATGGTATCTATTCTCCACAAGCGTTGGCGGGCCCTGGTACGGATATCTGAAGAGATGGCGGCTATGTTTTCTTGTGTGGGCCCTTCTGATTCAGTATTCTAGTGTATTATCAACTCTTTTCGCAGTATGTAAGTACGACGTGAAGTTCCGACGGGTCACTTTACACAGCACTATATACGTAACCAATGTTCTACTTGGCTTTCCCTGCGGTGTCACATGCGCATGCCGGTCTACTACTACGTACTACGCAATCCTTGGCGAAGTCTTAAAAAATAGGAGATCCGCAGCAAAATAGCGTACTGCGGCTGCTAGTAGAATGGAGGCTTAGCGACTGCGTAGTGCTGGTTAGCGATGGCGATATATGGTATGGTCGCAGGCTGTGCAAGAGCGGTGGAGATCACAGTGATGCTGTACACTTGTTTTTGTCACTGCCCACGAACAATCACGCAGTTTAAATACGCTGACTGATCCCTAGCCCTGGGCTCCATCTCCCTCCATCACCCACTGTACACTCCACTCAATCCTCTCCAATGGAAGACGAAGTCGCTGCCCTCGTAAGTTCCAAGATCGAACAAATCAACCCTCACCCTCATCCACACTCGCCAGGTTATCGACAATGGCTCCGGCATGTGCAAGGCTGGCTGTAAGTCTATCTCGATCTCTGTCAGTCAAGCACCTGCTGATCACGTTCACTAGTCGCTGGTACCTCGTCACCTTCCCCACCCAGCTCTTGATTTCTCACATATTCGTTTGCAGGCGACGACGCCCCCCGTGCCGTGTTTCCGTACGTGCTCGAGGGTCCCCGACATCGATTTCATCTGACGGCAATTCGATCAACAGCTCCATCGTCGGTCGTCCCCGTCACCAAGGTGTGATGGTCGGTATGGGCCAGAAGGACTCTTACGTCGGGTACGTCCTGTCATCCATCCCATCGCGTTGCTTATCAGCGTTTCCCAGTGACGAAGCTCAATCGAAACGTGGTATCCTTACGTTAAAGTACCCGATCGAACACGGTATCGTGACGAACTGGGACGACATGGAAAAGATTTGGCACCACACCTTTTATAACGAACTTCGTGTGGCCCCCGAAGAACACCCCATTCTGCTCACCGAGGCCCCCCTGAACCCTAAGGCCAACCGTGAAAAGATG
>JBBPMF010000686.1:0-19326 GCA_038090175.1 Austroboletus eburneus | reverse complement strand
CAGTCCGGAACCACCTCGGAACGGAAGAGTGATGGTCGGAACACATGGTATGCTACAACGGCCTCGTGGAGTCAGGGAAAGAAATGGGATGACACAATCGCCGAAAGGAGGGGCGAAAGGAGGAGCGGAGGTCCGTGACGAAAACAGTTCTGGAGGCACATGGCAAGAGTTACAAAAGGGGAAGAAGAGATGAACATGGTGAGTCAAGAATAGGAATCTCCATATGTCCATATGGAGCATAGTCTTCGGGAAATAGAGTCCAGTAGCATTCCGGGGGTAGTCCATCTTCCGGTGTCCATTCCAGTAAGGTGATGAAGAGTTCCGATGGTTCCGGAATTCCGGAACCTTCGGAAGCGCGGGAAGGTAGTTCGGAAGCATCGGAACCGCGGGGATCAGTTCCGGAACCTTCGGAACTGCGGACACTTGTAACAGTTTCTTGAGTTTACAAGTGGAGAGATATTCTGTTACACTTGATATAGTCATGATGTTGCCTACAAAGTTTTAAGGGCATACTGTTGTTGAAAGCAACTAACTATAGGATGCTTATCTATAGCCTGAGTAGTGTATATTCAGTACATGAGAAAGGCTTACTTAATATATAGCATACTTAGTATAAAGTGTAGAGTTCCAACTCCACTTTAAAAAGAACTTCTTTACCTCAAACCACCACCATCAGATCAAGCCTCCAAGCTCCATCCTCACCTCCAGTAAGTACATGGCTATCTGGTATGATAAAGTCATTGCCCCCTTGTAGGTTCTATGATCCATGCTGCTATGAGCCTAAGTACAGGTTTTACACCTAATATGTGTCACCTGAAACAGTGCAAGTTCAACAGGTTATGAGCCCTGGTTAGCATCCTGATTTAACAGTTGGTTGATGTGCTGAATCATCTCAAAGGACAAGAACCTCTGTCAGTTCGAAAGGATAGATGGAGTAGATTTCATCCTAAGAGGATGAACCTATGTCAGTTGGCTTTACTGATAAAGTTTTATTCTTAGAACTTGAAACAATGTCTGCATCCAAAGCCACCATTTCACTCCCCACCTTTACTGGTGCCAACTTCAAGAGTTGGTGGTCCCAGATTCAGACCTACTTGAAGGCCCAGCAGGTCTTCTGGGCAGTTGAGCTTGCTGAATATGCTCCATTGGCTCCTGCAGACAACAAGGACCAAACTCTGGTCCAAAACTACCTGAAATGGCACAATGCTAACAATGCCTGCATTGGGATTATCTTGTCCCATGTCTTGCCAGCCATCAAGGCCAAGTTTGAAGCCATAATACTGCCAAGAAGCTCTATGACACTCTTGCCAACAAATACAACAAGCAGATGATCTTGTCTGCCTATGTCATCTTCAAGAAGATCCTCATTCATACCATCCCTGCCAACTCCAACCTCATTCCACATCTCACCAACTTCGACAACTTGTTAATGGAGTTCCAGACTGCTGGTTACTTGCTTGACTCCAAAATCACTGGTATGATGTTGCTGGTGAAGGTACCAAATACTTATGACATCGCAATCCAGAATCTCACCTTCCAGATCAACACTACAACCAACAAACCGAAGAACTCATTAGTTGTGGAGATAGGTGCTTTGCTAAAGCACAGCTGGGAGACCAAGGTCTTCAGAGTCAGGGGAAGGGCTACCAGGCCAACAAGATCAGTGCTGTCAAGCACAATGAGCAGGGCAAGGCACCCTCTTTCCAGCAGCAGCAGCAGCAGCTATCCACTTCAGGACAGCAGCAGCCAGTGGCTGGGGCTACTGCCCCTCCTGCCGCTGACAAGGAGAAAAAGAAGCACTGTAAGCAGAAGAAGAAAGACGCTGCCCATGTTGCTGAGATAGCTTCCTCGACTTGGCTGGAGCAAGCTCCAGTCATCCATACATCTGCCAATGCCCCCTGCTACCATTGATCCACGCTTGCTGGCAAATCAGCCAGCTTTTCATTACCAAGGGACAGGAGGTCCTGTGTTCAATTCTTGCATCTCACAGGCCTTTAGCCTGGCATATGTTACAAATGCTCTTTTCCCCTATTTAAAACTTGTGGTAGGCAAGGAGAAGAGAGTGAGTTAGCAATAGAAAGTGATGGAACCATTAAAAAGACCAAGAACTGGCTGTGTGATTGCAACTAGGGGATTGGGTAGATGAGTGTGAGATTTGGGTTTCATCCCAAGGGGTCTCTAGTGGATCTGGGGAAAAGTCGTGAGTGGAACTAATGAAGTTCAGGCTGTCCAGATGGGTTCTGGAAGTCCAAGGTATTGAAATGGTGATAGGAGCAGTTTTCTGAAGTTGGTTGATATGAACAGGTCATAGAGGAGTGTGGAAAGTAGATGTATTCTGTGAAAGTATCGAGAGAGGTCTTCAGAAAGTAGATAGATAGTAGGTAGGGGATTATTACTTCTAGACATAGCTAGGTACAAGTATTTATAGTCTGGGCATTCCCAGGACTGTATACATATGTCAAACATATGCCAAAACATAGATAAAACATCTATAGTGAAAGAATAAAGTTGCTAAGGTAAGTCCAGAGAATGGGAAACAGAAGTTCGGAAGATCAGTGCATGGGAAAGAAGTCCGCAGGTAAGTCTGAAGTGTGGGAACAGATACCCAGAAGACCAGTGCATGGGAAAGAAGTCCAAAGGACCGTGAACTATGGGCAAATAGTCTGAGTATCCAATACAGACAGAAGAGCTTCAGTACAAAGCATCCAATTGATGTAAAAGAATGGAATATAAATCTAGAGCTGCTCAAAGCTCTACACCATGAAGAAACTGGAGTCACTATGAATGGATACAATGGCATTGGACAAACATTGGTAATACAGCTGTGGATGAGTTATGCTAAATAAGTAAGCAGTAAAGAAATGATAAGGAAAAGAAAGAAAGACATAAGCGAGGCTTGAACAGCGAGGGTCAAGGTCCTTTGATGTACATGATGAGTAAAGGTAAGAAAAAGAAATAGGGGCCCAATAAATCATAACAGGAAGGAGCAGACATCACACAGTTTTCAGGGGTGAGCCAGGATGCAATTCCATTTAACTTGACAGGATTCATAGCAAGCTGTCCAGGTTTAACAATCATGCCCAGGTATTCAACTTCTTTGGAGGCGAAGTTGCATTTCTTGAGTTTGAGGTGAAGGTTGAGTTTCTTCATGCATTGGAGGACTCGCTTAGTCTGCTCAGTGTGGGATTTCTCATTGGAGGAGAAGATGAGGAGGTTGTCCATGTAAATGATGAGCCATCCTTTGGTAATCATATCACAGAATAAGTCATTCATGAATCTTTAAAAGGTGGCAGGGGAGTTGGTGGTGGGGGAGTTGGTGAGACTGAAGAACATGATGGTTGGTTCGAAGAGTTCTTTATGGGTGATGAAGGTGGCCTTCCATTGGTGACTGTCCTTGATTTGGACATTGTTGTAACCCCACTATACATCAAACTTTATGAAGATCTTGCCATCATGGAGTTTGTTGACAAGGTCAGAGATTAGAGGAAGGGGGTAGGCATCACAAACAGCATGTTCATTGAGATACCTATAGTCTTGGCATGGGCAGAGTCTGCCATCATTCTTTTTGATGAAAAAGAAAGAGGAGGCTTGGGGGGAGTTTGAGGGGTGAATCTTGCCAGAGGCAAGATTTTCATCAAGAAATGCTTCAGTGGCTTTGTGTTTGTCTGGGGAGAGGGGGTATATCTTTTCAACCTTGAATATGAAAGATTCATCTAGATTGATCTTGTGATCATAGAGTTAGAAGGGTGGTACATGGTCCATAGCTTCTTTTGAGAAGACAGAGGTGAAGTTGAAGTATTTGGGGAAAAGGATGACTTTTGGTTTGGCCTTCTCAGTGGCCATGGCCAGCTCAGTAAAGTTTGTAAGTTTGGCAATGAGAGAATTACCTTTGGGGATGAAGTGGTATCTGCAACAAATGATCCAGTTGATTGTGTAGTTGTCATGGGCTTGGCAGAGATATTGGGGTTCCATTTCATAGTCTAGGTATTTGTAGAGTCATCCATCATAGACAGAATCTACTTGGACATGGGGAGGGGGTTGTGGGGAGGGTTTGAACTGCTGAAAGTGGGGTTTATATTGGTTCAGATTGGCTTTATGGGATGCACAGAGTTCCTTGGATTGATCAATGGAGAGAGTTTGACTAAACCAGTTGATGATGGGGTTTACCACTTTTAGCCATGGGAGACTGAAGATAAGGTTTTGTCTTCCACAGTCCATGATATAAAAGAGAACTTTGTGGGTAAGTCCTTTGATGTGAACATAGAGTTCAGTGGTAAATCGAACTCCTTCTTTGTCTGTGAGTTCTTGGTTAAGGTTTGTAATGTTAAGGGGGGAGGGGAGTCAGGTGGTGGGTAGCTTGTTTATGCAAATAAAGCCACAGTCGATACAAGAGATACATATCAGCACTGCTATTGATGAGGGCATGGGTGTCAACAGTTTTCAACATGTGCAAGGGGACAATGACTTGAACAGGGATTTGCATTGAATGAGGCAGAGTAGATACATTTACACATTGTACTTTAGAAGAGGCTTGCATTGGTCAAGGTCTCCATTCTAAAATCCTCTTTTGGGAGGGAGAATTGGACATGATGGATAGTGAGGTCATTGTTATTGTCATCACAGGTTTGGAGTTTAGGGAGGTTGTTGTTGATCTGTTCAATTCGTTTAACTGAAGTCTTATGAAGTTTCTTGGGAAATTTGATACAGGTGTTGACTCTGTGGTCTTTCTATCTGCATTGCAAACAGCACCCTTCTTTGAAGCATCACTCCCATTCCTCAGAAGTTAGCTTGGGGTTTTTTGGAACATTGACTGCATTGACATCCATGGCATTGGAATCACGGGTTTTTTGAGAGGATGGTATAGGATTTGAGTAGGATCAATAGATTTGAATAGAAGGAGTGTGATGTTAGTTAATGATGGCCTGAGCATAGTCATTCTGGACTTGGAAATGAATGGCTTTAGAGTACCATTCATTGACCTTAGTGGGGACCACATCCATGGAGAAGATGCAGTGAATGAGGGGAGGGGAAATGCCAGCAGTGAAATAGTTGATCAGGACATTCTGATTGGTGATGCCATATTGGGCAATGTTGTTCTGGAACTCAGCAATGTACTTGATGTGTTCAGAGCCATAGAATCAGTTTTTCTTTGAAACAAGACACTTCAAGTGAAGCCAGTTAATGGCTTGATTCTTGGTATCCTGATGCTCGAAGGCACTTTTGAATTTGATGATGAAATCAGAAAACTTTCCAAATGTCTGAGCTGTGATGGCTTCCACCTAAATGGTAGAAGCTCAAATGGCAGCTGAGTCCTTTTTCATGTAGGACAGAGCATAAGCAACTTTCTTGTTGTTGTCATCATAAATGGACTGTTTACAAGAAGGTAGGTTTGGATTGTGGATAGCCAGGGCATGGCTTTGGCATAAGAGTCATCAAAGATGTCAGGGGCTCCTAGATAGAGTTCAGTGGGTTTGGTGGTCCATATGATGGTCTGGGGTGATCATTGAGGTGATGGCAAGGTAAATGCTGGTTGGTGATTAACTGGGGTTGGAGACAATGGGGTGGATACTCTGGGAATACTAAGTGCTGCAGAGAGTCTGTGGGAGAGTTCTAAGTCCTCAGGTTGTTGAGGGATGGCAAGATCTTTGTCAATGTTGATGGGGTTCTCAGAGGAGGATTCATTGATGTCAGACAAGTCAAGTGTTTCTCTTCTTGATGTAAAGTTGGGATAGGGTCTAGGATTTCGGGGGCATTGGTGGAAAATGGTGGCTTATTTGATGATAGCCTTTCTTAAAAGAGATCTTTGATCTTTTGTTATGCTTGACATAGTCATGGCATTGCCTGCAAAGTTTTAAGGATATACTATTGCTATACAGCAGACAGGAATTGAGGGAGCCTGACAAGGGGGATCCTTGACAGGAATTCTAGAGACCATCAAAGGTGACAGGATTAAAGGAATCTTGAGACTATTGGGAATGACAGGATTAAAGGAAGTCTGACAAGGGTCTTTCTTAACAGAGGTTCTGAGGATATTGCAAGACTAGTGACGGATCAAAGGATTCAAGGGAAAGCATTTACTCAACAGTAGGATAAGGACTGAGGGACTGAAGGCAATCAAGATACTAGTTAGATTACAGGAGGTCAAAGATAGTGAATACATCAGAGTACCGAAGGTTTATATATGTGAGCCAAGATAGTTAAGATTAGGTAGAGGAAGAAAGTGAGTCAGTGATAGAATGCAATGGAATCACAAAGAAGCTGAAGTCATATGATGAGAGTTAGTAGTTGAGAGGCCAGCTTGGAGTAGAGCATCAGCACCATGCTGCATATCTTGCAATGCTTGTTCTGAGCTGCCCCATGTGCTTCTCTGATCCTTGGGCTGATGGTAAACAAGTTGAGCAAGTAAAGTGCTCTGAATTGCAAGATGCTGCTGCACTTCAAGACAGTGAAGTAGGGGACTAGTGGTGGAGCAGTCAGGGACAATGAGTCAGTGGGCTTAGTCAGTGGCTTGGGAGACCATAGAGATGAGCTTAGAGACACAGATTGTACACATATGACACCTGGAAGAGCCAAGTGCATGCACACTAGTCCAATGTAGTGAAGAAAGCAGTCTTGAATCCACATACAGCACACATGCCATGTGAACAGCAGCAGGAAGGCACATGTCTAGGCCACCATAAGCCTACACAAGCATGGAACCCACAACACAGCTACCTACCAAGCTGCTACCCTGACAATCTACCATACAGTGCAATGGGCAAGGTAGTTCACCAATTACCATGAATTTGTGCCATCATCAGAGTCCTCCCCTTTCACTTCTTCAGAATCATTACCCCTAAACACACTGAGAAGCCCATAGATGGAGATAATACACTAAGGACAATGACAACCCAGACTCCCCATTACCAGTACTTCTTTCAATCCTGCCACCAGTTCCATCACCAGCACTACCAGCTCAGATGGCACACAGACTTACAATGAATGAGATCATCAAGACCTTTTATGGAGATGGCAGGGACTTGGAGAATTTTCACAAGACTTCTTCAAAAGCATTAGCAGAATTCTCCAGGGTGCAGGTCTTACCAGTGATGCAGATAAGATATCAGCACTTAAGAACTACCTAGCAACTAGCTCAGATGCTGAGAAATGATATGAGAAACAGGTAACAAACTCAAGCCTCATCTGGGCAACACTCAAGAAGGAATTCAACCAGTGATGGCTGCCAATTGAGCCCTCAGTAAAAACCAGCTTGAAGTACCAAGCAGATATCCTGGCACTTGTACTACAAGATACAGATATCAGCATCATAATGTTATGCATGCGCAATGTCTAGTTCCAGTGTATCCTCAAAGGTGACACAAAGTCCTGTAGATCCGAAGGGTTCTCTGCTGAGACTCAAGACTCAGGCAGGATGAGACTAAACACTGCATATAATTGCGCAGATCTAGCTGAGGAATATACAAGACAGCTACTAGCTATTTATATAGCCTGGAACCATCTCGGAACAGAAAGGCGATGGGACAGGACACATGGTATGTTACAATGGCCTCATGGATCAATGGTAAGAATGGGACAACACTGCCGTCAGAAGGAGGATGGAAGGAGGAGCGGAGGTCCGTGGCAAAAGCAATTCTGGGGGTGCATGGTAAGAGTTATAAAAACGGAACAAAGAAGGAACAGGGTGAATCAAGAATAGGAATCTCCATATGACCATATGGAGCATAGTTTTTGGGGAATAGTGTCCAATAACATTCTAGAGGAAGTCCGTCTTCAGGTCTCCATTCTGGTTGAAGAGTGGTAAAGTGTTCCGATGGTTCCGAGATTCTGGAACCTTTGGAACTGTGGGAAGGTATCTCGGAAGTGTTGGAACTGTGGGAATAAGTTCCGGAACCTTCGGAAACTCCGGAACTGTGCCTACTTGTAACACATAACCTCTATCAAGGGCTTCAAGGTCTGGAGCCACATTGCATGGAAAAACAAAGCACTAGAAATCCCTATAAAAGCAGGAATTGAGGGAGGGAATAATGTAATCTGGATGGTGAGAGAGAAACTACCAGAGGTACTATGAGATCAGCTCAAGATGGAGTACAAGGACTGGGCAGAGTTCATCAAAGAAATAAAGTGTTGAAAGCAACTAACTATAGGACACTTATCTATAGCCTGAGTAGTATATATTCAGTACATGAGAAAGGCTTACTTAATATGTAGCGTACTTAGTATAAAGTATAGTGTTCTAACTCTGCTCTAATGAGATCTTCTTTACTTTAAATCACCACCATCAGGCCAAGCCCCCAAGCTCTATTCTTACACCCATTGTGTACATGGCTATCTGATATGGCAGAGTCATTGCCTCGACATAGACTCCTTGATCCTAGCTGCTACAAGCCTAAGTACAGGCTTGACATCTTATACATGTCATCTGGAACAGTGTGAGTTCAACATAAAGGAGATAAAGGTTTATAAGCTCATTGAGGGGAACCAGAAAAGGGAGGAATGGGAAAGAGATGCAATGAAACAGAATCTAATCCAACAGATTCAACAGGTCCAAATGGCTCAATGGGGATCAACCACCACAATCGCTAATCTCACAACTCCCCACCTATTACCATGCCTACAAACACCTCATCAGGCTCTTGATACATTATGTGAGATAGACTGGGACTGCAGCCTCAGATGAGAAACACTCCACTCTCAGACACACAGAAAGGGATAATCCAATAGAATATTGTCATTACAACTAGACTCCCAGACATGGAAACAGGCTGCACCAACTACACAGCTCAGATCACACAGTGGATAGCCACACATGGTGCAAACACACAGGTCTCAGAGATCATATATACCATTTCCACTGACAAACATTTACCCAATGTACAGCATCCTTCAATTTACAGTGCATACAGTATATCCTAGACAACATCATGATTGAAGCACTTACCACATCAGAGGGAATACAACAAGCTAAGGATCTCATTGTCCAGTATGCAGACATCTTTGCTGATCACTAATAGAGGTACTACTTATCCTGGGTGCCCAAATAAACCTCAATGTATCAGTGGATGCCAAACTAGGCACCAAATTGAATCAATTTTTTCTTAGTCTGCCACAAAAAGCATACCTGTGTAAATGGACCAACCAGATGGTTGAAGCAGGTATGATCAAGAAAGCAGCCATTGAATGCATCAAACATGTAGCACCAATGATACTCACACAAAAAATGGATGACACAATTGGAGGCTTATTGCTCAATGACATCAAGTGTGCCATCAATGACCAGTGCAGAATGGCAGGCAGGGACACTCAGTTTAATGTACTCCACATGCCTAACAGTCCAAACACAGACCCATAGCCAAATCCAAAGCCACCAGGCCCACCAAAGTGATGGGTCACACAAAACTTCAGAAAACTAAACAAGATCATGCAAATAGTGCCTGTACAGCATGGGGACATAAGGGGAAAGCAACAATGCCTCAGCAGCTACAAATACATATTGATCTTTAACTTTGCATCAGGCTTCTATGCTATTGAAATATCAGATGCATGGCATCCATACCTAATCTTCTATATGGAGGGTAAGGGCCACTTTTGATACAAACATATGGCCATGGGTCTAACAGGTGCATCAACAACGTTCACTGCCATGGTCACAGACAAACTGAGCAATCTACTCACCAACAACACAGTGGAGCTTTTTATTAATGACAAAGACTACATGGCAAATAGCTTCAATGAAATCTTGGCAAACTAAGGCAAGTGTTTACTCTCTGTCAAATACACAAACTGTCACTGTTCTCAACCAAAAGCCACTACTTCATGGGAGAAATAGTCTTTGTAGGAGCCACCATGGAATCAAATGGTATTCAATAAGACCTGATGAAACTCATGACCATTGTCAACTGGCACCAACCACCACATGCTCTCAATCTCAGCTCATTTCTTGGACTCACAGGCCACTTCTGAAATCCAACTAAGAACTACTCAAAGCTCAAAAAACCACTGTACAACCTACTCTGCAAGATAGAGCTGCCAAAACAAGTGACAAAACCCACATATAAGAGAGCCATGGAACACTTTATACTAACATATCTATGGATGCAAGACCACATCAATGTGTTCATCAACCTCAAAATAGCTCTCATGAAACAGCCAACTTTACATGTGCCAAAGTATGACAGAACATCTTTCATCCTAATGATGGATGAATGTCAAGACAGCTTTGGTGCCTGCCTTACTCAGTGAATCACAGTCAGCTTACCAGAAGGAAAACTATGATGGTCCATTTGCACAAAAAATATATATCAGCATGCACTTTGGGCAGACGAGCATGCCACCCTTTAGTATACGAGTGCGCCACCCTTTGGTATGCAAGCATGCCATCTTTTAATATACAAATGTGCCACTTTTTTATCTACTACTGGCCTAAGCAGGATGATATGAAAAAAACCATTATCATTAAGATGGTGCTGATTGGCAATCTCATTTGTATGCTAGGGTATGACCTGTTTCATGTGTGTGAGATTTTAGTAGTATCTGCAACTTTGTAGTGTCATATGCATGAAAGAAGGAAATCATTAATGAATGATGATCAAGTTGCATGGTGAGTCATAAATGTGGGAATGTATGGAAAATGGGGATTAAGGGATTGGTAGCAGGAAACATTTGGCAAGAAATTGAGTCCGCATGATTAATGCAAACTACACCCATGGGTCTCGAGCAGGGTTATGACTCAGACAAAGAGTAGATGATTTTCGTGGTGGAAATGGAACAGACAACAGTGGGATAGAGCTTCCAGCAGTAGATGACTGTGCCAAGGGCTCTGTTGCTTGGGAATAGCTGAGGCTGTGTTCTACCAATGAGTCTGAAAACTGAAAATCCTAAATATAAAAAAAGAACATACTGCCCAAACCATAGTTATCTGATTTGATACATTTCCCTGGGCCCCAAAGCCTTAATGTGTTGTTTTCTGAAACATGGTGCTTCAAGGTCTGCATGGTTGCTATCATCCAATCCTTGAAATATTTCCTCTGACCAACTGATCATATGATGAACATACCTGACTCTATCACAGCAGATGCAGTGGTAGTTCCGTTGTGATCAGGTTTATTCAATGAGTTATCCACTGTAGACCTCTCCTTCATCTTGGCAGCAAGTCTGGTGAAAAAGACTTCTCCATCAATTGAGTCAGGGCTTGAGACTTGATCAAACAGGTGGGGAGTGGTCAATGTGTGAGTAGAGCCTTCAAGGATCTCCATTTCACTGTCAGTTCTCTCAATGGTTGACTCTGACTTGGATGAAGAATTGATGTTAATGGCACAGGCCTTGCCTTTGAAGTCATAGCCAATGGTCTGCAGTAACAGGTCATCCATTGGCAAGTCCAAAGCAGATGCATCATTGGTGGATTTAGCATTAGCTCCAGACTGAGTATCCTTTGAGTCCAGTTCAGAATCTGAACTAATAGAATTAATGTTGCTGATATCCAATACTTTACTGGTCAATGTCTTGTGCACTGCCGTCAAACTGCTGGGCCAATTCATATACACAGAATAGGGAATAGCAGCTCGTGGCACTGAAAACACATGAGATTTATTCAAACATGTAATCACAACTTACCAATGATGATAGAAAATGTATTCCATTTTTGATCCAATGTACCCTTTACTTCATCAAGTGTCCTACCTGTGATTGCATGACAGTCAAGAAGATAGAGGCAATATCCTGCTGAGAACAGTAGGTGTCAAGCCACTTGAATGGTTTCTGAAGAACATGGTGAAGCCATGCATCAATGGCACTTTCACTCCAAGAAAGCTGAAATTCAAGAACATTTCCAGCATTGTCACTATCGACAAGTAAACCATGGCAGCACAGATTTTCTTGAACAAGCTTGGATGACTTGCGCTCAGTACGGAGGATGCCATTCTAACATTAACATCAACATTTGAGCTTGTGAGATGGATGGAGTTACATATCCTATCAAGTCCCTCTGGTATCATCATCACAATGCCAATCATGATGGTCTTGTCTTGGCTTGATGTCTGCAAGGTTGTGGTTTTGCTAGTATGGATGGCTGAATTTGAAACAACTTCTAATGCCCTGCAGTAGACAGATGTGTAATGGCCTCTTTAGACCCTTGGATAAAGAGTATGATCCCTTTGGATCCTTATGAGCAATGATGGGAGGAAATCTCCAAGACTTCAAAGCTGGGGACTCCAGCCTCGAAGCCCTGGGGTTTATATACTATTCTACTGTATGTACATGTTGTGGTAAATACCACAAAAAGACATCATACCATGATAAGGAGAAAATACATGATTGGTTGATGAGAATGCATGAGTTATAAAGAAGCATGTCCATGAGAGAAAGAAGTAGAGAAGCATGTATTATGCGAAACATGAGAAGTGATGTCATCATGACATCATAGATAAGAGATAAGGGTCTAGCCCTCTGAGCATGTGACAAGTCATGTGACTTGTGGTCTAGACTGCTGATGTAAGCAGTCATGTGATAAGTTATGCTGGAAAACGTCTAAGTCCCAGTGGCCTTGAGCTGATAGGGGTTTTCCTTATATAGGAGGTCAGGGGTTCAACTCCTGCCATGAGCGAGTTTTTAAATAGTGAAAAGAGTGATCATAACACATGGCATGGCCAATGTTGAGTATGTATGAAAAAGGAAAGTTATGTAATGAGTACAGTACACAGTCTGACTGGTCTCCAATACAGACTCCACAGAATATTTAGGTTATTGAATGTCTTCATCTGGCCTAACCATGTCCCCAGATAAGGTTCAGTCAATCCTTGATTGGCCTGAATCTTGGAAGATCAAGGACATCCAATCTTTCCTTGGATTTGCTAATTTCTATAAATGGTTTATCTACAATTACTCTGAGATCATCATTCTGCTCACCCACCTCACCTGCAAGGATGTTCCTTGGCAATTCACAGATGCCTGCCACTTCACTTTCCAGGGGCTAAAAGCCACTTTTACTTCTGCTCCTCTTCTTACTCATTGGTTTCCTGATGCTCTGATTATTGTAGAAACTAATGCCTTCAACTATGCTATTGCAGGTATTCTTTCCATGAAGTGCCCCAGCATCAAAGTTCACTCCATTGTCTACTACTCTCAGATGTTGATCTCCCCAGAGCTCAACTACAACACTCATGACAAGAAGCTGTTAGCTATCCATGAAGCATTCCATATCTGATGGCATTACCTTGAAGGCTTCATAACTTCAGTTGATGTGGTCATCAACCCTAAAAACCTGGAGTACTTCACCACCACAAAACTCCTGACCCACCAGCAAGCCCACTGGTCAGAGTTTTTCTCCCAATTTAACATGATTGTCCAGTTTCACCCCAGCTGACTTGGTGCTAAATCCAATGCCCTCACTAGATGCTGGAACATCTATCCCAAAAAGGAGGATAAGGACTACACTCAAGTCAATTCTTACAATTTCTGCCCCATTTTCACCCAGGAGCAACTTGCTATGTCCCTATGAGCTACATACCTTGCCTTCCCTGTCCTCCATGCAAGTACTCTCTTTGACCTTGAGAAGCTCCACAGTGATATTCTCTCCACCCTTCCATCCGACCCTTTTGCCGTGATTCACATGACTGGATCTCCCAACCCTTCTGCTGACCCCATTGCTGATACTTCTATAGTTTTCCGCTGGACTGTAGATGCAGATGGTTATCTCTGTCTCAATGACTGCATGTATGTGCCTGACATTGATAACCTCTGTCTCTGTGTTCTCTGGTTCAAGCATGATTATTTCCTCTCTGGTTATTTTGGTCAAAACCACACTCTGGAACTAATCTGCCATGAATACACCTGGCCATGCATCCATATCTTCATCAAAGAGTACATATCCTCTTGTACTACCTGTGCTCACATGAAAGTTCTGAGGCACAAGCTCTATAGGCTTCTTAAACAGCTCCCCATCCCTGAAAAGCCATGGAATTCCATATCTATGGATTTCATTGAGTAGCTCCCAGGCTTCTCTGGTCATACTGCCATCCTTGTTGTTGTGAACCATCTTTCCAAGCAATGCATCTTCATTCCAATGGACAACAAGGTGACTTCCCCAGAGTTGGCCAAGCTATTCCTACTTCATGTGTTCTCAAAGCACAGAGTACCATCCCATATCACATCCAACCAAGATTTCAAATTTGTATCTCACTTCTTCCATTCTCTTGGCAAGGCACTTGATATTCATCTTCACTTTACCTCCAGATATCATCCTAAGAATGACTGACAGACTGAATGGATGAACTAGATGCTTAAACAGTACCTCTGCATTTATTGCAATTATCAGCAGGACAACTGGGATAAACTCCTGCCCCTTGCAGAGTTTACCTAGAACAATGCTCCAAAGACAACTACTGGCATCTCTCCATTCTTTGCTAACAAGGGTTATCACCCCATCATCTCCATCCACCCTGAACACGATCTGACCTCCACCTGTGCCAAAGAATACTTGATTGACCTTGACTACCTCCATGAATTCCTCTGTGAAGAAATAGCTGCAGCACAGATGTGATACCAAGGACTCACTGACATGAAACAATCTCTGGTCCCTGATTTTAAAGTTGAAGATCTGGTCTTCATCAAAGGAAAGTATTTTAATTCAACTTGTCCATCTGAAAAGATCTCCAAGAAGAATTTAGGTCCATATCTGATCATTGCACAAGCTGAATCTGTCTCCTTCACACTTCACCTCCCCAACTCTATGAAGTCTGTTCATCCAGTCTTCTATGTCTTGCAACTTGAACCTTTGATCCCCAATACCATTCCCAATTGCATCCAACCTCCACCACCTCCAGTTAAGGTTGACAGTGAACCCAAGTATGAGATCTCTGAGATCCTTGACTCCAAGATAGACCATCAGCAAAAGATTTGAAAGATCCTCTACCTAGTTCATTGGTCTGGCTATGAAGGTACCAATGAAGAAATCTCCTGATTACTTGCAATGGAATTAGATCATGCCTTCAAACTTGTTGCAGAGTTCCATCTTCAATATCCAGAGAAGCCTAGTCCCCATATCTCTTGATTCTGTTTTTCTTTGCTTACTTAGATTTCTCTCCATCTCAGTTTCCTCCATTTAGTTACTCTGCAAAAAATCTCCATATATGACCTCTGCTGTATTTCTTTGATTTCCATTTCATTTTCATTGATTATCTTATATTAGAATAAGAGAAAGAAAATTTACATAAAGAAAAGATTACAAAAAAGAAAACTACAAGTACAATGTCCTTAGGGTCTTACTGCCCACCAATCTCCACATTCTCTCCTTTAGCATCTGCTTCATCTCCAGTGCCACTCTTATCCATCTCCTTGTCCTCCATTTCATCTTTCACCTCATCCTTCAACTCTGCTGCATCCTTCACTTCCATCTGTGTTGCTTTTGATACCTTGTGCATCTGCACCATCCTATGGGCTGATGTGTGCCTCTTCTTTCCAAGGTTTCAGAGAGTGATGACCATGTCATAAAGTTGAAGTCATTGGGCTTCCATGCAGTTTACATGCCAGCTTGCCTCTTCTTCTCTCTTCCACATATCTTGATGCTGGGTGTGCGCCAAGTCACAGATGGCCTTGGTGACTTCCATCATTGCATTAGTGAGCTCTGTCCATGGCCCATTCATGAGCTACTTGTCCTCCATCTCCATTATTGCCTTTTTCTTCAACTCCACATGACCTTAACCTCATTATCATCATCATCTGTCAATCACTCACAGTGCTGCTTGATCCTGATGCATGCTGTTATGCTCGCACAACATCTAGTCCTAGTGTGTTCTTAAAGGCAATACAACATCCTATAGAAGTAGAAGTCCTGGGGGTTCTCTGCTGAGACTCGAGACTTAGGCAGAAGTGAAACTAAACACTGTGTATAATTGTGCAGATATAGCTGCAGAACATACCAGATAACTAGTAAGTATTTATATATCTCGGAACTATCTTGGAATGGGAAGAAGGATGAAAGAAGGAGTGAAGGTCTGATAAAAGTGACTCTTGAAACACATGGCTTGAGTTACAGAAGAGGAAGAAAAAAGGAATAGAGTGAATCAACAACAGGAATATGACCGTATGGAGTATAGTCTTCTGGAAATAAAGTCCAATAGCATTCTAATGGGAGTCCATCTTTAGGTTTTCATTCTGATGGGAGAGTTGCAAAATGTTAATGTTCTGATGTTTCTGAGATTCTGGAACCTTTGAAACTGCAGGAAGATATCTTGGAAGCCTTGGAAGCACAGGAACTGATTCCAGAATCTTCAGAACCACCAGAATTGTGCTTACTTGTAACATTATTCTCTTCAATCCCTAAAGTCACCTCCTGCAGAGCCTCCATTGTTGAAGATGACATTGTTATCATTGAAATCCTCTGGATTGAAGCAGTCAGCAGATTCCCCCTATCCCCATATCACTAAAACCCCATACATGGGCTGAACTACCCCTCCTCACCACCTGACCTCATTGATGAACAAGAGAAATATGAAATAGAGAAAATCATACAACATTACAGACTTCTGTTCTTCTGTTCCTTCCTGATCTGATGGAAGGGATATTTCACTGAAGAAGATTCCTGGGAACCTGAACAGAACCAATGGAACTCCCTCCTCAATGACTATAAATGCCAACACTTGATTTCCTTCATCACCATTCAAATGAAACCCCTCACAATCATGTCCATCACTCTCTCCACATCCTCGCCCTTGCCCAGTGATGTCCCCTCCAATGTCACTGAAGCTGGTTGATCTACATATAACCATTTCTTGCAATCTCACCTTCAAAATCAACAATTGTTACAATCACTCTTTTCACTATTTAAAACTTGCTTATGACAGGAGTCAAACTCCTGATCTCCTATATAAGGAAAATCCCTATTAGCACAAGGCCATTGAAACTTACACATTTTCTCACATAACTTATCATATGACTGCTTACACTGGCAGTCTAGACCACAAGTCACATGACTTGTCACATGCTCAAGGGCTAGACCCTTATTTCTTATTTATGATGTCGTGATGACAGCATACCTCATGTCCAACATGCCCATTACATGAGGCATGCTTCTTTACTTCTTTCTCTCATGGACATGCTTCTTTATGACTCATGCACTCTTATTAGCCAATCATGTATTTTTTTCTTATCATGGTATAATGTCTCTTTATGGTATTTACACAAACATGTACATACAATAGAATAGTATATAAATTCCAGGACTTCAAGGCTGGAGTTCCCAGCTTTGAAGTCTTGGAAATTTCCTCATAACCAAGCTTCTTTCCTCTAAGGACCAAAGTGGTCATGTCCTCTACTCTTTGCTTTCTCTTTATTTGAGTTGTTTCAATGATGCTCTGATCCCTGATCCCCCCCTCTCTGATTCAACACCTCCACAACAACATGGAAGGAATATCCTCTGCATGGCCTGGCTACAGCTGGATTCATCCAGAACCCCTTGTTCCCACTTCTATATCTATTTGTCCAATGAATCTTCAACTGCCCCACTCATCTCCCATTAACAATACCTCCCACTGCTCTGCCAAACCGCCCTATTCCCCTTGATGATGACTTGGCTGCTGCCATCATCACAGAACTCTGAGACTCTAGTCTTGCTATGGCACTTGGAATCCCACTTCCCATCTGCCCTCATGTATCATCTCTTCCTGATGAACTCTCATATTGCTGTCTTCACTGCCATCCCTGCTGCCTCTGCTGCTCAAGCATTGGCCAATTTCCACATTTATTGACTTCACCAAACCCAGGAGCATGACCTCATCCAGTTTTGATGCATCAACTGGATATAACTGATTTCATCATCAATATTGATTAATACCTCCAAAACCTTACCACCACAGGTGATGACCACATCTCCACCCCCTCTACATCATTCAAACCCCTCATCACCCAAGAGGTCACTGTCTTAGATGGAGTTGATAACTACTGGGCCAGAAATCAGGGAGTCTGGTCTCTTTCTCCCAATTACCCCCACTACCATGATGCATGTTATCAGTGTTGATGCCTCAGACACCATCATCCCCACTGCCCTCTATACCAATGTCCCATTTGTGACAGGCAAACCCCAGGCCATCCCCAATGGTCATGTCCCATGCATCCATGTACCTCTTGCATGTTCACTTTCACTTTTTCAAACTCATCATGGTGATTATTAGGTTTCATCACTGCCTCATCCATATGACAGTGATTTGTTGGGCCCCTCCTTTCTTTTCTTACTTTTACTTACCAATGTACATCAAAGGACCATGACCCTTGCCATTTGAGCCCCACTTGGGTCTTTCTTTTTACATTTGCCTTTTGCTTACCACTTACTTATTTAGCATGACTCATCTGCAGTTGTATTACCAACATTTGTCCAATGCCATGCATCCATTCATAGTGACTCCAGCTTCTTTGCAGTTCCATTGTTTTCTATCACCAACTCACTTTCTTCTTTTGCCTACCCTTAACCATTTGGCTTGCATATATAAACCTTCAGTACTCAGGTGAAACAACTCAATAAAGATGAAGCAAGAGATAAGAGTCAATAACCACTTTCGTCCTTAGAGCAGTAAGCTTGTAAGGGAATCTCCAAGACTTCAAAGCTGGGAACTCCAGCCTCAAAGCCCTGGGGTTTATATACTATTCTATTGTATGTACATGTTTGTGTAAATACCATAAAGAGACATTGTACCATGATAAGGAGAAAATACATGATTGGTTGATAAGAATGCATGAGTCATAAAGAAGCGTGTCTGTGAGAGAAAGTGTTACAAGTGTCCACAGTTCCGAAAATGCTTTACCGGAATGGACACCGGAAGATGGTCTACCCCTGGAATGTTACTGGACTCTATTTCCTGAAGACTACGCTCCATCTGGACATATGGAGATCCCCATCGTTGACTCACCTTGTTCCTCTCTTCTTCCTCTTTTGTAACGCTTGCCATGTGTTCTTAGAACTGTTTTCGTCACGGACCTCCGCTCCTCCTTTCGCCCCTCCTTTCGGCGACTATGTCATCCCATTTCTATCCCTGATTCCACGAGGCCGTTGTAGCATACCATGTGTTCCGACCATCATTCTTCCGTTCCGAGATGGTTCCAAACTGTATAAGTAGTCCATAGTTGTCATGTACATTCCCCAGCTAGATCTGCGCAATTATACGCAGTGTTTAGTCTCATCCTGCCTGAGTCTCGAGTCTCAGCAGAGAACCCTCGGAATCTATAGGACTTTGTGTCGCCTTTGAGGACACACTGGGACTAGACGTTGCGCAAGCGTAACAAAAGATCTAGCTCTCCCCATACCTCTGCTACCACGCAGCAAGGCACCCCCCCCAGCTGCCC